>JANVCJ010093094.1:0-10230 GCA_026413505.1 Epizoanthus ramosus
AGAGACCAAATATGGGCAGTGTCAGTGCAGCTGAACCCAATTTGATTGTGGACAGTGCCAGTGTAACAGAGACCAAATATGGGCAGTGTCAGTGCAGCTGAACCCAATTTGATTGTGGACAGTGCCAGTGTAACAGAGACCAAACATGGGCAGTGTCAGTGGAGCCGAACCCAATTTGATTGTGGACAGTGCCAGTGTAACAGAGACCAAACATGGGCAGTGTCAGTGCAGCTGAACCCAATTTGATTGTGGACAGTGCCAGTGTAACAGAGACCAAACATGGGCTGTGGCAGTGGAAATTTGATTGTGGACAGTGCCAGTGTAACAAAGAATAAACATGGGCAGTGGCAGTGTAGCTGAACTCAATTTGATTGTGGACAGTACCAGTGTAACAGAGACCAAACATGGGCAGTGGCAGTGGAGCTGAACCCAATTTGATTGTGGACAGTGCCAGTGTAACAGAGACCAAACATGGGCAGTGTCAGTTCAGCTGAACCCAATTTGATTGTGGACAGTGCCAGTGTAATAGAGACCAAACATGGGCAGTGGCAGTGGAGCTGAACCCAATTTAATGTGGATAGTGGCAGTGAAGCTGAACCCAAACATGGAGAGTACAGTGGAGCAGAACCCAAACGTGGATAGTGGCAGTGGAGCTGAACCCAATTTAATATTCGTTTTTCACTAACCTCAGTTAACCAGACCCTAACTAGTGTACTTAGCTAAACCAAAAATACCAGAAGAGAAATGGTTCTAAAACCCTCTGAATCTAACACAACTGAAGATCAAATTCCATTTGCACTAACTTACCACCCTAACAACCCTTCAGTTAAAAACACTATTCTCAACAATTTCAAATTACTTCAGACGGATCCAGACATTACTCATATTTTTCCCAAACCACCTCTTATTTCACTCAAATGTGACAAGAACTTGCACAACTCATTTATCAAAGAAGCGCAACCATCTAATATGGAACATCTTTCGAATGTTTATGTAAACACTTCACTAGCTGTCTCTTTATCAAAACCTTCAACTTCATTTCAGGAACTAAAGACTCTTAAATTAGTGATCACTTTATAAAATAATAATAATAATAATAATAATAATGATAATGTTATTAATTGCATTACCTTTGGCATTTGCAACAACTTCATATTGGATGCAGACTAGGAGATCATTTTTGTGAACATTTATTGGATGTCAGAAATAACAGCAGAGATCTTGCATATTGCAATTTTCCAAGCAACTATTCAACCACATGACCATTTGAAGCATTTCCCTTTTGTGGCATGGTAATAATGACACAAGAACAAGCTTCAAACTCAGCACCCTAGTAGCCAAAGAAATCAACAAATGCTTTGCATTGCATTGCATTGCATTGCATTGCATTGCACTGTGCACACTGTACTGCATCCTCCATTACTTTTCACTTTGATTGCTCAATGATTTCTCATGACTCAAGCCATGGAGGTTGAGAGCACTGTAAGTGCACCAAAAAAACCATAGCTGAAACTGAGCCTTAGTCGAACAGTGTTAATTCGGACACCAAAGGGACCACAGAAAGAGTCAACAAAATTTTAATGCCCTATGCAACATATAATACTAAAGTAAACACACAAGAAATGGTAAGTTCAGGGCAATGAATGCTGATTTCAGTTTTCAGCCATATACATGTCTGAAACAAAGCAAAAAATGATAGTGTACATGTAAGGATGGCTTTTTTCAATTTTAAAAAAGCATTGTCAAACTGACTTCTGCAGCATACAAGCACGATTTTATTGAAATTGGGTTTGCAAAAGTTAGCTCAGAATGACAATGAGAATGTATTGTTTGGACAGAAAAACTGTAATACAATAAAAAAAATGTTAAAACTGACCTCCTCATTATCTTCCTCCTTTCTTGGGAGCAGTTTGTCCAAGACACTCTGCAGCAGTTTCCGCCTACAACAAAGGAAATGCAATACAAAATATGAATTTAAGAGCCACACTAAAACCAACATGTACATAGGCTGGTAAAATGTGTTCTTGTGATCTGTTATCGGGGCTAACATTAAAGTGTGTATGCAGTAGTTTATGTTTTGTTTCATTTTGTATAATATTGGCCTCACAAGTACATTGGCAAAAATAATTTTTCGATTTAACTTAATCTTCATCCCATAATCAAGCATCAGAGTTGTCCAATAGCCATGCCCTGTTGAAATTACCATGACCAGGAGAGAATCGGGGAATGGTATCTAATTTATTGGTGCTGTAATACTGGGCATACTGGGAGATTTGGCAATCTCTACTTGGTGTCCCACTAAACAACCTAAGTTACATTTTATAGGTATAGAGGAGACGTTAGGCATGAAAAATGTTTTGCACCCAGCTCTTTGATTGTTTTCTAGTCCCCTTTTTTGTTTTTCTTTATGAAATTTTGTTTGCCAGTAATTTTCCTGTATAGTTCTGCAACGATTTAAAATTATTCCATCAGTTAACATGTCCAAAAACCCACTGAAATTGAACTACAAAGCAATCACAACCGTCATGTCACAAACATAATCAAACATACAAGATACAAGGTTTTAATATTGTAACATTTTACCAATCTCTTTTTAAATATAGTACTCTTTGTAATTTATTAGTAAATAGATTTTATCTTCTTGTAATTTCATAGTTAGGATTATCACTGAAAAGCCTTTCTGGGGAGATGATAATAAAAGTATGTATGTATGTATGTTTAAGATCATAAATAAGAGCCTGTTTTTACATGTAAAAGCTCAGCAATGTCCGACTTTAATCCCAAGGTCATCGCCCCTGTGAATTGTAGCTGTAGTTGCTATTTCACTGAGCCTTTTAAAATGGGAAGTAGCAGCAAACACAATGGTTGATTGTTCATGCATAAAGTAAAGCTATATATAATCGGGAAAGACGACTCATCACAACTTGAACATAATCAAACACTATGGTTGATCAACAACCAGTCGATGAGATGAACAACAACTGCAATGTGCAATCATTGTTGGACTTGTTGATGTACACGAGGTTGAGAAAAAAATCACTTCCGTATTTATTTGTATCACAAGTTGTCTATTTTGACAAAACCGACAAGATAAAGCAGTGCAATGTACTCTACACCAAATCAAACATATTTTCAAGGCTTTTAGTGCCTTTCGAAGACACGGGAATGAGTTTACAACGTAAAATGTCACACAGTATCGATCGACTACTTCTTGCCTTACTTCGCCAAGCCTGATCCATGTCTAACTTGTCAAACTACATCATACTTTAGGCACAAAAAGCACATGGATAGTGGATATTAGGCCATTGATTGACAAAAACCTTGCAGCACTAGAAAGGTTTAAAGTGCCTCAAGTGAGCCAATGCACATTAACTGGTTCACTGCACAAACATGCATTAGCGTGCCTAAACGTGCCTACGAAAAAAACGGATGCGACAGAAATGTACACCAGTACCGTGCGAATAGCCATACAGAATCCTTAGCAGTTATATATCAAACTTCAACACTTAAAGGTGATTAATATATTACTTGGCTGCAAGTCCTCCTCCAGGTGGCAGACCTTCAATGTCTTCAGATGAAAGCTGTTGCATGACAGACATCAGATCTATCTCACTCTTGTCTCTGGCTTCTTCCACAATAGCTGCAGTAAAAGTGAATGACACAATATTGCTAATAAACTATCACACATAAAATAAAGCAGATATAACACGCCTTCTGACTGGCTGGGGTGACGTTTCTAATTCTCAATAGAGGCACTCTGTGCCTCTAATTCTCGATAGAAGCACTCTATGCCTCTATCGCTTCGGATTTTTCTGAAATGGCAGGGGTGCTAAACTATCAAAATTTTTCCTTAGATTTTGACTTTTAACACCTCATTCAGAAGAAGAAATACTCAAGCAAAGTGAAATGACTGAAGTTGAAGCTTGAATTCTTAGTTTATATGATGTAAGGCGCATTTGAAAATTGTGATAAGTTGAATTTGCGCCATATAAATGTATATTTTATTATTATTTGAAGTGAATTCAGAAAAAGCGGTTTACGGAAACTACTAAAGTGGAGAGAAACAAGCTGCTTGTCACACAAAATGAACACAATACAGCACATAAATGTTCAGGTCGGAATCTTCGTGCAACAGATTTCCATAAATCAATAAAGATTCCAATATATTTACCATCTTTTGAGTAATTTGAAAACTACTTTCATAGAAGCAATAGTGTGGAAATAAAACAGATGAAGCAGTTTGCCAGACTATGTTTTACTTTTGCCATCCGCATTGCTTCTCAACAGTTAATTGTTGTTTCCTGCAAATTATCTATAGTTTTTCAAGGTTCAGCCAACAGCTTGTTGAAAATTATACAATGCAAGTCTTCATCTTGCTTAAATAACATTGTTCGCTATTTTTTTTTTAAAAACACAGAATCAAATGTTATGCTCATTTATATTAATAGCATTTCAGTTCTGTCAATTGAATATGCACATAACAAAATCAGCAGCTTAACAAAGCTGCCTGGTGTTCAACACAGTAGAAATTCTCCTTCTTTTCGATTTGAAACACAATTGAATTATATACTGCAAGAGGAGTAACCTACCTCTCAAGTGAAGATTGAACTGATTTGCGACGAATTTACGACTGATTACCAGTTGGAGTTGTGCAAGCTTTGCCAATGTTTATTAATTGTGAGGCATTGTTGTTTGGAAGCTCTAAAAGGTCAATTCTTGTTTTAGCAGCCTCTCAAAGTTCTCTCCAATTGATAGTACTTTCTGTTTAAGCCACATCAAAATAAGCAGGTCAACAACATTGATCGTTCATGGCTGAAACTGTCCAGGAACTGAAGTATTCATGATTCAACTTCACAATAAATTCCAAGTTGGTGCTGAACGAAACCCTTCACTGAACGTGTATTATTTAATGTTTCCATGAAATTGTAAATTTTATAGTTTTACTTTTTAAAATGAATTTGACAAAATGGTTTGACTTGAGTTTGCTGTAGTATTGTTTGGAGGCCAATGAGGTTTCAGTAGGCATGTAAGGAGAATGTTAGTTTTGATACTATAAATAAAAATCGCCTTTTCTCTTGCATTTTCTTCTGTTTTTAGTCGCTTATTTTATAAAAGAAATAGAAAACTTGACCTCTTGCTATGTTGAGTTATGGAAGCACTTGGGAATTTGTAAGTACACTTATGTTCCTCCTAATCACTTATTTCGTGTACTTACAAATTCCCGCATGCTTCTATACCTCAACATAGCAAGCAGTTGAGTTTTCTATTTCTATAATAACAAACTGATTATGAATTATATTGAATTGATTCATGTAGCCCCTAGAAATGCTAATACTGCTTTCAAATCAATTGAACATAATTTTGAACCTGTCATCAGCTTTCCATTTATCAGAAAACAAACACCTCCCCATTTTCAACACTGGTTCTCACTCCCATGATGTACAGCAGGTGAACCAACCTCATTCTCAGGGACATCCATGTGCATAAGGCAAACCTGTGGGCATACTGTGACAATCACAGCTATCTGAGAAAGGCGAGACCTGACCTGACAAGATTGTATTGCAATGTCTGTGTAAATGTTTTTGAACAGACACACACTTCACAAGTTGTTATGGGTCTTTGAATTCAGACTTTTTCCAGACTTTCCAGACTCCGTATGAACCCTGAACATTGTATGATGTTGTGATAATTATCACTACATAACATTACATTCTACTCAGTGGCACAGATGAGCCCATTAATTTGACCTGCTCCCAACATAAGTGGCTTCATAGCTCAGTTGCTAGAGCACTGCACTGGTATTGCAGAGGTCATGGGTTCGAATCCTGTTGAAGTCCTGAAAAAAAATTTCAGGCTTCTCTTTCGCAATTGTTTAAATTGCCTATATTACTGTGAAGATAATTTCACTTCATCATATGATAACTACTAGGATTCACTCCATGAAGAAATAGTGTAAACCCAATAAACAAGGTAGGACATGACAGGCATAATGTTGACCATCTGATACTTTAGTTATTTTCATGGAACTATGATACTTTTCTAGTTTCTGTATGAATGTATATTTTTTTAAACAAGTTTTAGCTTGCTTACAATATGGGCATGCAATTTATTTGTGTGTGCAAACAGAAGGGCACAGAGCTCTTTTGTTTTTCTTTGTCCTTTGTTTGTCAGCAATTGTTTCTGCAAAGCTTAAACTTCATTTGAACAGATACAGTACCAGCCAGATGTAACCTAACGCGACTGCAGGTCGATCCCTCAGGCAGTCCCTCTGTCCTGTTGTCCAGTTGAAATGGTAGTTTCATCGATCCCTTACCGTCCCTGCAGTGGGACGATTTTCATCACTCAGAGATAATTGACCCACAGTCCCAAGAAGTGTCCCATAGCATTTTTAATTTGCCTATTTCCATCAAACTCCAATTCATTTTAGCATCACAATTTCCTTTCAATTTTCAAGTGTAGTTAACAAACGGCTTTTGCAAATGTGTTTGATTTGTTATCAAGCCTTACAAAATGATCGCTGTTTGGCACAAATAAGAATATTTCAAAACAAACGGTCTTTGCATATATCTACTAAATCTTCTCAGTTACAAATGTAATCTCCGAGACTGAAATTGATTTCAATCTTTTAGGTTTTAACTGCACTGATCAGAAATGCAGTTTGCCTGTTAATTCTGCGAGCATGATCCTTGTTTGTGCATCAAGCATACGTCAACATGCTTATTTGAAAATGAAATGAATCTGATATATACTGCCGTGCCCTTAATAAAATTACTTGACAAACACAAGCCCAGCTGATGCCCCAACTAAAGATAGAAAACCTTCTTGTATGCGAACTTGTACTTAGTTTTAACAATTATAACATTGTTTTTATCGATTTTACTTCTCATAATTAGCATAGTTTTACCTTAAATTAATGTGAAGCGCCTTTGGGCTCACAAGGATGCTGGCGCTACAAAAATGCACAGACTATTTATTATTATTTATTAATTATTATTATTTGGTGATTCTACAACATCAAGATCCAAAGAATATTAAAAAGCTATTTATATCAGTTTTCTTTTGCAGGGTGAAGCCAGTGTTCACATACCCCGTTCACTTTATTTAGATGTATAGCCTGAGCTAACTCGATTTTTGAGATTTTGCTCAGTCACTGCTTGAAATTGATCTTTTCAAAAATATTTCTTGTATTGAAATATAATAATAATAGTTGAAATATAGCGAAATACTTAAATGAAAACCAAGCACTTAGGGTAAAACCATTTTGCATCTTAAATTAAATATTCATAAACAGAACTCAACTCCACACTTCTTGACACTGTGAATTTTAACTTTGAGTCTGAACTTTTCATTTTCCAACTCAACAGGCAATTTTAACTTGCAATTTTTATGACCCTACTTGCTTTCCAGACTGTCAGTGTCAAATACACTTCACACCCGATTAGCTGGACTCAAAGTCCGGGACTCAAGTTGAAATAAAATATTAGCTATTACTGTCAAAACATCAAGAAGTAGTCAACTTGTTCCTCTGCATTTCCTTGGAGTGTTCACAAAATATTATTTTATTCCGTTTAAAGGAAAGTTGCAAAGCCCTGGTCAGTTCGAAATAATCTTCGAACTATCACTGCCAGATTCGGCAACACCGAAAATGTCTGATGCTGCTGGAGCATTTTCATGTAAACAATAGCCCATTTCCGAATTACGCTCCAGTTCCTGTGAACAAAGGTTTCAAATCAAGGCCAGGTGCTAAAGTCTTATATATCACTGTAGTTTTAGCACCCAGCCTCGATGTGAAACCTTTGTTTACAGGAACCGGAGCGTAATTTGGAAATGGGCTATTGGATGTACAAAGTTTTACTTGTGTTCAGACAGTCATGTACCTTTCTTTAATGCTGACACCTTACAGAATCCAATAGCTGGAGCTGGAATACTTGCTGCAAGCTGATATCTTCCAACACCACACTCCCACACTCTCACAAACTCATCTCTTCCTTGGCTTTGTTCACATAATAACAATTATAAAAGTTAACCAAGAATCATTCCATATGTGCACTGTTCTTACAATAGTCTGCCAACAAATATGTTACATAAACAATTATCGTTATTGTCCCATGCACTCATAGAAATTTGATATGAGCACCATCACTGGTTTGGTCTGTTTGTAGTTTAAATTAAAGTACATGTACTGCCAAATGAATGATAAATATTTAGCAGAGGGTGAACATTTCTGTAAATCAACTGATGAATGGAAGCAACTTTCTGTACAGAGATTTTTGTGGTTACAGTACGTACTACCGGTAGTCTGTAAACCTTGTCTATCCCATCATTCCTGAATGGAAATGTTTATTGATTTCATGCATTAAATCATTCAGATATTTTTACAACCTCATTACAACAAAATTATTAATTTAAAAAGCCATTGAAATAATTTAGCTGCCGGTAAACTAAATAAAATGATTATATCAGGAATCCAATTCTATGCAAGTGATGATTTTCATTACATTCCCATCTCTTTGAATATGCCAAGTTTGCTATCTTTGGTTTAATTTATGTATTCTATTAATGTATTTAACATATACATGTAGATGAATAAAGCTGATTGGTTGACTGGTTGAAGTCGGGCCTTTTCAAATATGACACAATATGTCTATTTGAATGCTTACTTGTAAAGTGACCCACAAACTTACCTTATCAAAGTGCCATTTGATAAGAAATCCAATCCAAGAACTCCTTGTCCACCATGACCATCCAAGCTCTGTCTCACTCGTTTGCTCTTCAGATCCCACAGGCTTACAAGTCCTCTTGCCGATCTAAGTATATTTAAAACTGAATTAAGATATGAAAACAAAAATAATATCTGTTGGGGGGCCCTTGCTTCGACCTCTGGTGCAGGCACATGAAGGAGGGTGGTGGTGAAACTAGATAATAATAATAATAATAACAATAACAATTATAATAATAATAATAATGACCCCAAAAACATCACGTAGTAATCCAGTGTAACTGGTTCTTTTGTTTTGCAAACACAGTGCTCTTCACTTCAGGATTTCTTCAAGTTAAAAGATACACATACATATCAGGCAAGCTAGTGTTCATAAAGCTTAAACTTCTTCAAGGACCATGTGTGGCATTTTCAAGGACCTTGCAGGAGCTTGATTTTTATTATTTTTAATTTATAGTATTAAAGGGCTTTTGAGGAACTGTATATGTGTCCATTGTGACAAGCAGATATTCCAAGGTATTTCAATTTGCCACTTTAGCTATTCCATGGACTGGTGTATATATTTTGTTGTATACACTTTGTGGCGTCTAAAATGCTTTGGACATGCTCAATGCTGTATGTGCATGTTATTATTGTAAGCAGAGCAATTATTGCAAACTAGATTAAACCCAGTGTGATTAATCGATGAAATCAATAATCGATGAAAATCGATAATAATCGATACTATAAACCGATATTAATTAATCTATTAATATCGGTAATTGATGAGTAATCGACGAGAGAAATTCTGTGACTTTTCATCAATTACTAATTGATATCACTAATTAACATCAATTAATATCGATGATTATCAATTAACTTCGATGATCGTAGATTTAAGCTGGCGTATTTTATTCTTCAGTGTTCCAAGGAAATTGGATCCGGAAACATTTTTTTATCTCGTTTGTTATTCACGTTAATGAGGTTTGAGAGCAATAAAACAATCAATCTGCATTTTACTATCATCATCATCACAGACACACACAAAGCACACAGTGTGAGGTTAATAAAACTAAAAGTAATTTGTATTACAGTACGTAACTGTTGTTTACATACTACGACGAATATAAAAAGTGTTAAATATGTTAATACTCTGCGGTTATTCACACTCCTCCTGGGTCACTTCTCCTTGACTTCAAAGCATAGTTTGGTGTGACATAGATCTCGCTGCACCAGTGCTAGCAGTCTTTGTCTTGTTGTGTGCATGTTCCATGCTCAATTACCGGTCAATTGCTAATGTTATTCGATTTGCACTTGACCGGCTTGATACAGTATGTCGCGCTCGCGTAGAGCTAAATTATTCATTGTATTCATATCCAGTGTGGTGAGCTCAAAATCAGATAATGAGGTGGAACAAAAACAGTGTCGACGGCACGACCTAGGACTTCAGAAAGAAGTACAAACCCACATCATAACATTACATTCTACTCAGTGGCACAGATGAGCCCATTAAGTTGACCTGCTCCCAACAT
>JANVCJ010093105.1:0-10225 GCA_026413505.1 Epizoanthus ramosus
CATCGTCATCGTCATCGTCATCGTCATCGTCATCGTCATCGTCATCGTCATCGTCATCGTCATCGTCATCGTCATCGATGGGGGAGTGGCTCTACTAGTGGACCTGGAGAGTGCCGTGCGACAAATAAGCGGTCCTCTTAAAGGCGATGTGCACGCTGCTATTTCATTGCAGGATGTCTTGTATTGATAGCAAACGCAGTATTGCCACTGCACGACCTGGGGTGTAATTCTTCATGATGAAATATTTTTGTTTACTTTGTCGTCATTTTGGGTTCGAGTCCCATGGTGTTCTTTCGGTGTTTCTATTAGTTTATTTTTTTGTTGTCAGAGAGATTCAAATCCGGCCCAGACATAACCCGACACAAGTTGGAGAAGGAGTACAAGAAGGGGAAACGCCTGAAAAATGTTGCTGCAATCTTGCAGGAAAAAGGAACACATAATTTTACCTGCTATAACGATTGCACCAGTCTATCTAGTAATAATTTTAACGGTTGCAGGGGTATAACATGTATATGCTGCCAAGACTGGCGTCACACAAAGTTTGCAGCGTCCAACTGCTAACACCACCTGTTCTCTATAACCATACTATGTACCTTTGCCATGATGGCGCCACACATAGCCAGGAGGGGTGTGACGGACAACATCACGAGTGTCAGTTTCCAGCCGTACGTGAAGCCAACAACGAAACCAGCAACGAACATTGAAATGGCCTGTATGAATAGTCCGACCTTGTGGCCAATACCTTCATAAACTTTATTCAGATCACTGTGAAATAACAATGTCAGTGTAGAGCGTATTCACAATCATAACACTATCAAGTAAGCGGAGATGAAGTAAGCTAGCGAAAGAGTACCGAGCAATCCAAAGAGTGTGTGACACACGTGTATCGTAAGTGTAAACCCAAGCGTATGGAGAGCAATATCAGGTGTATGGAGATGAAGCGAGCTAGCGGAAGAGCACGAGCAATCTGAAGATTGTATGACACGCATGTAACGCAATTGTAAACCCCCTCCACCCATCCCCCCAGTGTCACTCTCATCTTCACCATTTCCGTATCTGAATCTCTTCTTATGACTGATGCAATTGCAATACATTCAGTACCTGTTGAATTACCAATAAACAGTACAAAACACGAACACAAAATTCCACTTACTTTGTGAGACGATTGTTCAATTCCCCCGGGTCATTGCAATCAAACCAACCAATGTCCTGATTTAATATTGACCTGAAGAGATGGAGACGCATCTGTTTGATTTGCCTTGCGGCTGATAACGACCAAAGTGTCATCTGTCCATACGTCATCACCAGATTAGCGACCGCAAAATAAGTAAAGTACAAGGCCATCTCTGCTATTTTCTTTTCCATTTCATCCGACTCAGCGACGACATATTCCGTGAAGATATTGATTACTTCCCCAAAGATTATGAACGTAGACGGCATGATAGCACCGTGGGCCATGGCGCAGATTGTCCCAATGACAATAAATAATTTGTCCAATCCTGTGGAATAACGGAACTGAAGAACAAAATTAGAATAAATTAATAGATAGTTATATTGACAATTATGATATAAGCTCAGTTCACTGTATATGTACACTTTATAAGTAGAACCGATTTACCTTGTCTCTTCCAATTACCATTTTATCATTTTGATATTGGTCGTTACTTCTACAACTTCCATGTAACCCCTAGAAACTTTCTATTTTCTTGTATTGTCTGTTTTGGTATTGGTACATGTACCTGCCGACGTTGGCTTTAACATAAAGTATAAAATATATTTAAATATAAGGAAATCTATGATATTTATCTTATTTTTTGTTATAAGCTCGCGTATTGTTCTCTATCGCGTATCGGATCATCAATGGGTATTTATACAATAAACAAAATATAACGCGCGCCGTGATTTGTCAAAAACTGTGATCTATTTTTGAACAGACACCAAAATGACGACACGCGTCACGCCATTGCTTCTCTATTTTTGTTTTAGTTGAATTACAATGGGGAAAACCTCGAAAATCTGTTTCGATTATTGTATAAAATAAATAGATTCCATTTTCCGTGCGTCGGTTCACTAATAGGTGTTCAAATGTTTTGACGTCATTTGAATATCTATTAGTGAACAGACGCACGCACTGTTTGTTAAGTAAACCCAATCATGAATTAAAATGTTGACCCTGGGTTTAACGTCAACCCGCTTTCGAGTAACTGGGCCCTGAACTTTCCATCACATGGGGTCTCCTGTAAGAATCATCCCACTGCGAGTTGAACATGTGACAGACTGCTGAGCTTGCTAGAAAATATAATAACAATATCGCTGCTAAATGTTACTTTTATTTGCTGGAGTTAATAAATAAGCACATTTTCCTTAGCGAGTTTTATATTGTAGCAGCAATACTCTTGCAGGAGGTCAACAAAAACATGGATTTCGCAATTCCTTGCCACGTTTTCCTTGAGCCGTACACACGAGCAAGTCTCGCCATTTAGCATATCAGTTTGAACAAGATGACAGAGAAAACATGCCACGTTTGCTTTGCGTGCAAGGAGAAACATATCAAGAAAGGACCCAGAGATCGATTTTAGTGTCAAATAAAGCTTATGTACCCAGTGGTGAAGAAATTGACCGTACCAAAAACGATGGCGACTGGTAGATTTACCCAGAATTCGTAGCGCATGAAAACCCTAAAAACACTCAGAAAAATGCACTGAAAGGTCCTAAAAAGGTAGCATTCACAATGTTTTTAGTACAGGGACGAATTTCGCAAAAATATATGGCTTTCTATGTGCCTATTCGCTGTGTTAGGTTCGCAAGGTATTGTGGTTAAATGTACAGCCGCCATCTTTTTTTATTATGGTCAATTCCTTGTTGTCGTGGTTTATGCTTTGTTATTATAGAAGCAACAAAAGCTGTCCTACTTTCGGAACAGAAAAGTTTTATCTAAAGCTCACATTCGACAAGATGTCAAACGCGTGTGCGGCGGGCTTTAACAGAAGCAGTTGCGCGACGTTTGCCGTTGATTTCCAACCTAGAAAGTCTAAGTTGAATTTTCAACTGTTTCTGATACTCCGACTTCTACGAAAAAGACACTTTCACCTTTCATTTCCCCTTGTTGCTGGATTTAAAGCGGGTGATTGAAAGCAGAAATATAACTGTGAATTTTAATTGGGGGGTTTATAAATACTGTAAGCGAACCATTTTTGTATGTTTTGAAGCTCGATTTTCAAACATTTTTACTTGGTCAATTATTACGGTTGAACGGTATATGTATAAATAAACCTTTTATCTCCAAAATCCCCCCGTTGCTGCGGCATCAACATAGCCATCACTCAGTCCCCTCCCCCTCCCCCTAACACAAAAATGGACAGCACCCCGTTCTTGACAGCCCTTGGTGAATGAAAATCGGACGCAAAGTTTAACAGTAACATTGAACAGTGAAACTCGAAAATTTACTGACAAGATTAAGGAAACGTACAATAACAAAGAGATTGGTTTGTTGGTATTTGTGGCTCAGAACATAACATCACAGACGCATGCGCACTGTATATAAATGTGAATAACTTCAAGACGAAGATTGCGCTATCTGATTGATACCAAAACAAAAGGCGTGCATGCCAGAATACATTTGTCTACTTATGGCCTTTAATACGCTGATGTCTGATGTCTGATGAATATCAATACAACTTACCTTCATTCAACCCTTTGTCTTTCCCGCGGGGTCTATGAGGCTTGCTTGTGTGTTGCGTACTGCCGTTCTGTGCTGCTGGTGTTCCGCCCGAGTGGTCTTTTCTGGCCGATTGGCCTGTTCCACCTGAGTGGTCACCAACATCGTGCTTCCGAGCAATCCCAGAGCCAGGTGCAGGTGCGCAATGGCCGACGGGATCTCTCCGAAAAGGTCCGGTAATATTGCAGAACAGATCTATGTCACATTTTCCAAGACGATAGAATATACCACCACATCTCTCGCCTTAGTGTCCCAATGGTCAATATGAAAACAAAAAACTGAATGGTAACTGGGCGTCAAAAGAGAACCGTTGTATTGTATTGTATTGTATTGTAGTGTATTGCATTGCATTGCATTGCATTGCATTTTTGCATTTTTGCATTGCATTGCATTGTATTGTAGTGTATTGTATTGTATTGTATTGCATTAAATTGTATTGTATTTTATTGTATTGTATTGCATTAAATTGTATTGTACTGTACTGCATTGCACTGCATTGCATTGCACTGCATTGCATTGCATTGCACTGTATTGCATTGCATTGCATTGCCATCGCATTGCCATCGCATGATTAAACAAATCTCCTAGACAGTCTTAGTTTTCAAAATTGTGCATATCTACGAAACCTTAAGATACACTGTATGCCTTTGAAGGACGTGATAGTAGAAATTCTACTGTTGTTTTACCTTGAACATTCAGACACTTTGTACAGCAGTTGCATGCGTCCATGACCACTCCCCCTCGGCATTTGGTCGCATTCACGCACGGGTCAATAGCACATGGCTTGCATCCCAGAATGCCCCAGTGTGCTGATCCGGGTAATAACCCGGTGAATGGCGCAGTAACTTCCCAGATGCTAGTGGCAGATATGACAACAAACACGAACAACAGCTGAAATGGAGAAAAGCGTATTCTTGCATACAATTCACTATGAAAGCATTGATAATTAGGACAGTTCAGTTTAAGATTCGCAAGCTGTTATTCAAATATCATTCTCGTCATCGTGTAGAGTTCGAGTAAAGCTCGTGATACAACACTAGCCGACATTTTGTGAGAAGACCTCGATATTCTTTTGCCGGGAATAAATTTTATCGGTCTGGTAGCCCTCCACGCACTTGCGCTTTTTCATCGGGAGACTGTCCATTTGTCGCCATTTGCCTGACCATATTCATCGGTATATTAAGAGTAATTTTTGTGTGTGCACGTGCTTGCAATTTCGTTTTCATTCACTATTCTTATCCTAAAGATCATTGTGTAAAATTCTATAGTCACATCTTAGTGACATCTTGTCAGATAGAGAAGTTGATATAATAAATAAAAAAACTGAGTTATGCATGCAACAGTTAATCAGCGGGCTAGATATCATTTTAGATAAATGTTTCACGGTTTTGCAAAAGTTGATATGACCAACCCAAGAGTTGTTGAACATACCTGTGAAATATTTAGAAAAATTCATTGCAAAACGAAATTGTCATAGTTTTTTCAATGAATTTTTCTAAATACTTCACAGGTATGTTAAAACAGTCCAATCTGAGTTCTAACCAGACTACGTTCGGGATATTCATGCATACTGTTTTACGAGTTGGAGATACAACTAAGTTTCAACTCCAATCTGCGAAGATTTTTGACAGCTAGTGAAATTAATCAACACAAAATAAGCGAAAGGCCTTACCTTATGGTACATACTTACAACGAACAGTTCTCTGCCTATAGAAGCTATTAGCAACAAAAAGGAGCATCATTTATTGAAAGCTAAGTCTTTCGCATTGATTATGGTTTCGATACAAAACTGACACACCAAATGCAAACATTGTTTTTCAGTCGACCGCATCTATTCGCGAAAATCTCGGCTTCTTGAGAAAGCTCTCTTAACTAAGACTAAGTGCTTTAAAAATTTCTCTCTCAACTGAGTTTTATTCGTCCTCTATTAACTTCTCTATTCAGGAGTAGGAGGTATCCGATTTATTTTAAAAAACAAAATAATATCTGGCGAAAAAGTCATAACGGAACTATACGACAACTTTACACTGATTTTCAAGCTTTTCATCATCAGTTATTGATAATCAAGGCACGGAATAGGCTAATGCTTGAAATACAAGGTAATCATAGCGGTCTTGTGTTTCGTCTAACAAGGTCATCTTATTATTCTAATCAATATATACAGCGAAAGACATTTCCAGAAGTAGACTGATATATTTAGTGGCCACATTTTTATATATAAATATTTTTTATGAGTTCATTAAAGTTCAGTGAGATTAATTCGAGCATGTATATATAGTGAATTGAAGAAACAGTCTGACCAGTGAAGCTAGAAAGATTGCTTTATCCTCTGGGTTGTACTACAAGGGTACATATAGGTGACGTTAAATATTTAACACACAAACTCATTCATGTCCAATTTTCAATTCAGATTTCCACACTAAACTAACGGAAGAAGACTGGTTGAATATTGAGTTACAGCGAGAATGAATGAATGAATGAATGTCGCAGAACGCGAACCACTGAAGAACAAACTGAAGCGTAATAATTTCAAAACACAATTCATGATTATCACCACTTTCAAGGGTTTGATTGACCACTGGTATTTACGACGCCCTCTGTAGTGTAGTTGTCAGAAATATCAGAATCGGGATGAACTTGTCACTGAAGTGCTCCCTTACATGTTTATTCACTTACCTTGAACGAACACCACTTTGACCGTGTTTCTGATACCATTTATAGGTGTTCATTTATCTCCAATTCACCATGGAGTTAATTTAGTTGCTGTTTGGCGCAACTCGGCCAGAAAGGAAACTTCACGCTCTTATTTATGTTTTTGACTTGCTTAATGGCTGAAGAAGTTCTGCTGCAGGTTTTGGATGGGAAATAATCAACGAACTCTCCTGAAGCATAAAAAACACATGCAAGAACTGGTGTTCCTATTATTTGGAAGCAGACAAAAGCTATACGCTCCAATTGATGGCCCCAGATGCTTTACAAAACATGGTTAGTTTAATTAAAACAATTAATGAAGTGCGACTTTCGGGTCACAGGCGATGGCTTAACTTTTAACGCGAAGAGAGGTAATGTTCTTCAAAACTAGTTTGACTCGGAACAGTTGAAAAAAAGACTTGGCTATTTTGATCTAAGACTGGGCTAAAAAGATCACGTTTTAGAACTTTGTTTGTATTGGCGGAGTCGATTTGACCTGCTTCGGATACCCGTTCTAACGGCATGCGAAAAATACGAAACAAGTTCTTGTTTTAGGTGGGCCTAAGTGCAAAAAATTCCACCACCGAAACTTCTATGTCAATATTGTGTCTTAACTTTATAATATGATAGTAGAAACAACGTTTCAAGCTAAAGTCATCATCATATCAGATTGAAAATTGTTTTATCTCAGTCCGGCTGACTTTATAGTTTATTACTAGAAAAGTACAGTGTGATGTCTACAGGCAAACAAAAAACTGTCGCCGGATGCGTGAAATTTACATTGATATGGAACTTATCACTTCTTTTCTCTAAGTGAGTAAGCTAGTATACGCTTTTTTTTAAGAACCAGATATTTTGGCTGAGGCTCATATTTTGGACATTTCAGCCTCAAACTGTTTTTAAATTGTTCTTAAAGATTGCTGTAAAAGAGGAAGGTACATGTTATTGTCTTCCTGGCCTCAGATTGTTCTTAATTTTGAGCGATTTGAGCTTCATTGTTCTTATAAAGTTGTCCTTACAAAAAAAAGCGTGCAGACTTCGACAGGCAAAGCCCCTTACGTTTTATACAAAGATCGGTTGAATTTGTTCAAATATAACATTTTAAAATGTCTTTCAGTAGAACTTATGGACGCCCTAATCTGGACTCCAGAATTTTTTTTTATTTGCGCATGCCTGTTAATAGACGCAACGTTAATGCAAATGTAATGCAAATGGCTGTCTGTGCAGCACGCCTACTTTTCAGATCTAACCACTACGCCCATGCTATTCCACTCTTAAACAACTCCACTGGCTCCCTGTTAATGCTAGAGTGCAATTTAAAATATGTCTTATTACTTTCAAAGCCCTTAATGAAATCGCCCCAGACTATCTCAATGAGCTGCTAACGAAGTACTCTCCTGCAAGACCTGGCTTGTGATCAAAGGACTCAAACCAGCTGGTCGTCCCTAGAACTAAGTCACGCGCAAAAAGATCCAATGCTGACAGGGCCTTCTCTGTTTGTGGTCCAAGGTTATGGAATACACTTCCAGTCCCTCTTCAGAAGTGCTCCAATATTACTAGTTTTAAAAGACTTAAAAACATTCTTATTTCACAAATATTTTACCTAGTTTTTTTTAACAACTTATGATATAGTTTTAACGCTGTAACATAGTTTTTGTGTTGGAAAAAATGAGCTCTTATAACGTTATTTGTGTGGAAATAAAAACCACAAATCACATACGCTACACTCGTGCAATTTTGTGCTCCTTGAAAAATGTGTTCGTATTCCATGTGATAATCAGTAATATATGAAAATATTTGCAGCTTTGTGATGTCAACTGTTGAAGACTGGATCCAGATACTTCACACGTCTGAGAGATGGAACAGTGGTGTACCAATCCTCCGCTCGGCCAAGGAAGGCTGCAGTGACATCACCCCAGATCTGAACAACAGTAGCAGCAAGTTTAACGAGACGGTACAACATCTCAGTAACGCAAATATCCCGTGTTTTCACAAGGTAACCATATTTATATTGGTATGCTTAGTTTGTTCGCCTTCAAGTAAATGTCTCTCCATATAACATCGAGACAACTGGAGATCTATTTGGAACCGATGTTCGCGTGTCTGTTTTCACCACCCGGGCGCGGGAACTCAACCAGTCATAGACAAACTTGATGCTTACTGTAAACAAAGAAATCAACTCAGAAAACAATTCCGAGTCCCTAAGAGGATTTGAACACATGACCTTCGGAACACCTGGCGGATTTTTTACCCGCTGAGCTATATGGGAGCTAAGTCAATTAACTTGGTTTCTTGTGGATGTTGTAGAGAGACTCTTGGGAAGCTAGGTCAATTAACTACATACGACATAAAAGCCTAATCTAGCATTTTCCGTTTGTTTGTACCAGGTACAAGAGGGGCTAAGAGATCTAAAGAAATCCATCAAGAACGCATTTGCAAGCGAGAGCACATATAACGGAAAAGCTGTTGAAGATATGCGTGAAATTATGGGCCGCATTGTGGGCGTGATACTGGCTATTCTGGAACTGTATTACAAGTAGAACTGTATTTCACACACAATAATGTTATGAATCATGATCTGAAATATATGATCTGAACAATGGAATATATAAAAATATATCTATAAAGGGACCGATCCCATAGCATATATCACGTTACCAATTTCCCTAATTCACTATTACATCATAGGTTCTCTTCAATGTAAATCTCTTTTACATCATGGTTCTCTTCAATCCATCGACCTTATATTTAGATCTGCTTCCTTTATGAACCGAAATGCAACAACATTGCTTTACCTGTTCCGCAGATATCAGAACTGGTCTGAAATACAGGGATTTTGAAAGTACAGCACTAAATGATTATTAACAATTTCATTCAGAAAATACCGCAAATTGTTCAGAAACAAGGCTTTCTCTCAAAAAAATTGCAGTTTATGGCATTGTGTTACTTTTCTCTTGAGTTTGTCAAATGGAGTAGTGAATTAGGGGCCTTGGAAACAATTAAATATTAAATATAGAACTTTAAAATCTGTTGATAACCTCAAAATAAATCTGTTGGGTTATTATTTTAAATATCCAAGTGGCCAGAAAGAGTTTCTTGATATACAAAGTGAGTTAGAAACAACGCGTAACAAAATCATACAATCATTTAAATTATGATATAAGATAAATCAAACATAAAAAAAGCGTTTCACATGTTACATTGCAATCAATTCTCAGGCCTTTGAAACGACTTCAAACAAATGTGGGGCAGGACTTTCAGCAGTGGCTATACTTGCAGTCGTGTTCTTGTACATCGTAAATATCTTGCTGTTGATCTCTTATGCTTTGTTGCACATTTACGTTGAAACGAGTTTTACCGACCCTACGTGGTTAAATAAATTACCGTAATATATTGATCTTGCTCTTCGTGTGTTTAACCACTGACACATTGAACTAGTTTGCAAACATGTAGGAAGCTCCTTTCGCCAGTAGGCCTGTGTGTGGTGTGTACACATGTATGTATGTATGTATGTATGTATGTGTGCATGCACGTGTGTGTGTGTGTGTATGTATGTATGTATGTGTGCATGCATGCACGTGTGTGTGTGTGCGTGCGTGTATGTATGTATGTATGTGTGTATGCACGTGTGTGTGTGTATGTATGTATGTGTGCATGCATGTGTGTGTGTGTATGTATGTATGTATGTGTGCATGCACGTGTGTGTGTGTGTGCATGCGTGTATGTATGTATGTATGTATGTATGTATGTATGTGTGCATGAACGTGTGTGTGTATGTATGTGTGTATGTGTGTATGTATGTATGTATGTATGTAT
>JANVCJ010093116.1:0-10224 GCA_026413505.1 Epizoanthus ramosus
CGATAGCACAAGCTCAAGCCCAAAAAAACGTGAAATCCGTTTTCGGAGTACTCCTAAACCGGAGTACTCCGATGTACCCTGTCTCAATACATGGAGTAAAACGTAGTAACTCCAATTTCGGTGTAAACTGGAGTAAATCCAAAAAAATGTGTTACTCCTTTTTCGGAGTGTTACTCCGTTTTCGGAGTTGACCAAAAAACGCGCCCTTAGTTTACAGGGATATTCTGTATTACGACCTCAATGAAACTGACCAGCATTTTTACCGGATAAAAACACGGGAATTTTTTGTTTCTCCAACTGACTAAATGATATAATTCTTGTATTATTATCGCTGATAAACGTTGCTCCAATATATACAACATAATAATAATACATGTACATGGATGTAAACATGCAGAGCATAAGAAAGACGAATACCTTTTGCCAAACACAAGGTTAAAATAACATAACACATATGTTACGATACTAAGCCATCTTCGACGAGGTTATATTAAGGATGCCCGGTGGGAAACGTTACAACCAAAGGCATCGTATCACATTCACTCATCAGCAATTTTAATAAGAAACATTTAGTTTTAGAAAACATCTTTGCTCTGTTTGAATAACTCCACATGCTCTGCCACTGTAGATGCCTCGGTAGCTCAGTGGTTAGAGCGTCTGACATGTGATCGGGATGCGTGGGTTCGATTCCTGCTCGAGGCAGTTTGGTTTTTCCTTGTCTTCGTCTGCACCTAGCATGTCAATTTAACCTCTCTGGTGATGACCATTGATCGAAACATGCTAATATGTCACATTAATATTATTGTTTTAATTGTTTTTAAGAGTCGGTGAACTAAATAAAGGTTATAATTATTAAAAATTAGTACTATTATTATTATTATTATTATTATTATTATTATTATTATTATTAGTTGACCAGCAACATCTTGCTCTTGTTGATTCACAAACAGAAAGTTTAAAATCGAGCTTCATTCTTCTAGAATGGAGTTCACTGCATATACTATAGTATGGAGCACTTATATCTGGCGTATTATACAGGTGGCGAAGGGCTTCCCGCTTTCGACTTTGGTTCTTCGTCAGTTTCACCTCCTGTTCGATCATCGTCCTGTTCGCGTGCAAATTCCAGGAAAACCTAGAACAGATAAATTACATTTTAAGTATATTGTGAGAAATACTCCATGCTAAGGTATGCCGGGGATGAACGAATTCCCTTCCGCATACACGTGCGGGTTTGTCGTGACAGTTCTATATCATGTAATAGTATAACTTTTGTCGTAGGACAACTGAATAACTCTTCCTGAGTGGACTGGCTGAAGCTTTAGACATCTACTGACGTTGTGTTAAAAAAATGTAAACTGATATGTATAGGTCTAACGTCAGGTTACAGTTCTGTATATGAAGATTTGTTTTTGGACGACTGAATAACAAAGGAGGGAGATATGTTACCTGTTCTAGAGTGGACTGGCTGAAGCTATATTCCTCGATCCCAATCTCCTGTTTTCCTGCAATGAAAACAAACTCAGTTTGTAAATAGCTTGCTCATAGTAAGGTAAGTTAATACAAACAGTAGTTATCAAGTACATTTTCAGCAGCTGCAAGATTTGGGACAAGAGACTGCAACATTTTAAAGTTCCCCTTTCTGCGCCGCAACCATTTCGCTTTTTCCAATTCTATGAATCCCGGCTGCATTTACTTTTATGTACGTTGGTATATCTGATATTTGTATCTGTATTAGAGATTTGTATCGAATATTCTACTATACAATTCAGTCCGTTCCGCAATGTCTACAACTGAATCATCGCCAAAAGTGGTCAAACGTCAGAGCAACCCAATCATCGCAATCAATCTTGGATTACAAATGTATGAATAGAAGATATATTTGAGCAAGGAAAAGCGGGCAAGGGTTGTTCCAAACAGTCTAGCAAAAGATTCTATCACTGACATTGCAAGTGTATTCTTCTAAACTCTGGTTACAGTTACACAGCGAAGTTCCTACGATACCTCATACAGTAAACTCTTAAATTACCTAACAGTAACAGAAATGAATACAAGGTACCTTGCTAACGAGCACATATTTTAAGTTTCTTCACTACAACATTCTTACTCCTCCCACTCCTACGTTCTCGTAAAACATAAAATTCTATATTGATTTCTTACACAAATTACTGAAGAAATTAGACTCGGAATCAAATACAGTTTTGACATATCGATAACGTTTCCAACTAACTTACCTTTTTCGAGGGCCAGGAAAGTTTTGGATAGTGCCACAACATTTTCTCTGGGAACTTTGTACATCACGCGGGTTCCAAAACTCTCAGTTCGCACAGCGCCAGGGAAAAGCTCGGCAACGAACTGATAAAGTTTGTTCCTCGGATCATCGGCTGTTATCGTGTCACTTGCGGTGCCCGTCGCCTCTCCCTGTTGTGGCAAGTTACTGTGAGAGAGTTTGATTTCCAGGCTGTACCCGCTACCAAACTTGCTTTTGAGATGTTGCGTGGAGCCAATACATCTGAAAGAAAAACAGCCGTTACTCTTACGATAAAAAAAATACCAAAAATATTGTTCTTTGGCAAGAACAAACACTGAGAATGTCCTACTCTCTAAAAAGTATTGCAACGTTAGCATTTATCTAGAAATTCATTCCAAATTCGGACATAGGTTTGCTCTACTGAACCAGTAGCGGATCTAAGGGGTGCCCCGGTGCCCCGCCCCCTTTTTCAGACTATTTTTTTCTTGCTGAGTAGATGATTTGTTTTATTATTAAAATGGTAGGATGAATGGCTTGGCAATGAAGGCGAGCCAACTTGCTTTCACCGGACTAAATTGTGGATGAATTTTGCATTCGCTACTCTCGTAGAACGGAACTGTATGACTTGGGTGCGTCAAAGGATGCGGAGTAACGCAGAGAGTCCATTACTTTGAGTAGCACGTAGTCTAATTGAGTTGAGACCCTCGGTCAGTTCAATTTTTTGTAATGAAAATGTGCTGAAAGTTCAGGAAATGCTATTTTTGAGGCTCTAATTTCAAACATTTTCCGCGGATGCATGGACCAGGACGCCCCTAGGTGCTCCCGCATTTGGCGCTCATTGTTCCTTCAACCCTTGCTTCAAATGGTGTACCCCTTTCAAAATCTCTAGATCCGCCCTTGCGAACGCCACATATAATGATTAAAGTCACTGCATTATTGCCAGGTAACGACATTACAAATACAAGAGATGCAATGTTCATATCAGAAATAAGACAACACATGTGAAATAGTCCTCTCACAATTCACGTACACGAATCCTACAGAAGACAGGGGTACTTCCATGCTCACAAATCATTGCCAGTATGGCATGACATGTACGTAAGACAAATCTTCTGTAACAATCCAAAGGGCGTTGTGCATGCTGACACTGATTCCATACTTTTTCATGGAATTGTGTGGCATTTTGAGAATTATTAAACACCGTTGATTAATGCACGCTATGCATTCTATGCATTTAAACAACAAAATGACTAAATGAAAGCAAGGTTAAAAGGTTATTATTAAAAGCAAAACTCTGCATTATTATATCGTTGCCGAAATAGCCAATCTTTGCGAAACAGTCTTCCGTGGCCGATTGCTTTCTATCCGACTTATTAAGATTCTGATACTAAGAACTCAGTTGAGTCTTTTGAAGTCGATGCTTACTTAAGTTCTCCTTTGACCATAATTCCAACCCTTGAGCTCAGTGCGTCAGCCTCTTCCATGGAATGTGTGGTCAGAATGGCACCTCGCTTGCCGTGGACATTCTTACTGATCGTGTTCCTGTAGACACAAGCAAGAAATATCTAATATAAGTATTGGCACTGATACAAACACGAATTTTTAAAACACTCTAAGGCTACGTTCACACGGTATCGGACGAATTTCGACCGGCTGAAAAACGTGACCGGACATTGACATTGTGACCGGACATTTTCGCTCTGTTCACACGGAACTGACCAACCAGGTTGAACGTTTAGGTGTCTAAATCTTCGTACGACTGATCAGCGTGGTTCCGTGTGAACGGAACACCTAAACGCAAGAATTTTAATCGGTCGCCGGAAAATTCGTCCGGTACCGTGTGAGCGTAGCCTAACATAATCTAATCTAATTGGAATACTGCCAAATAGCTGTCGCTAAATCCAGGCAGGGATGGGGTCGGTCTCAAAATAATAAACAAATCGGCTGTATGACCTGTATCAGTGACAATAATGATCTTCATTTGAAGACCGACTTGATTTACAAATGCAAGGAACAGATGTAAAATATCAGACATGATAACTCGAAATGGATGCTCTAGATGGTGCCACTGAAAGCGTTGCAAACGAAAATGAAACAAGTCAGTAATAGCTACCCAGCCGACCATCCCGTCAAGAAACAGTTATGATTCGGTTCAGTTATGATTTTCATCCATTGAAATCATTCAGTTAAGGATCTTCTGAATACGGTTCTCGCTTCACTTACGATCACTGCAATGGAATCTACTTTTGTAAAGGACTAAACAGGATCCATTACTCGAATACTGGTACTCACCACAGAAACCTGCGCGACGACGGATCCATGCCCGTGGACGGTTCATCGAGCAACAGAAGGTCTGGGTCTCCCACCATGGACATCGCAAAGCTCAGCTGCTCGGTGGTAACAAAGAGTATCTACATGTTATTACCCGTTAAAATCTTCCTTGTACTATTAATATATTGCTAATCTGCCAACATTTAACTGGCACACACTGAATCGGAGAAGAAGAGCTGCTTAACTGAACTGTCTGTACAATACATCTATCTCTGTAGCCATCAATTTGTTTAATTTGTGCGCCTGCATAACCTCCCCTTGATCTACCAGGCCGGGCCGCTAAGAACTTCTCTGTCTACCTGCAACATTAGGGGTGTCGAACAGTCTTCGTGAGCATTTTGAGCAGAGCATTACTTTTTTGCGAGCACGAGCAAGCGATCACTGCATCACAAAAATTAGCGAATTTGAGGAAACAAGCACCCTCCAAAATTTTGAGAGCAATTCGAGCAAGGGCCAAATTTTGCGAGCACTCACAATTTGAAGAACCATTCAACACTCGTAACATTGAAGAATCACTGATGAATCACAGGGATCAAAAAAACATACGAGTCCATTGCCAGCCTTCTAAACAGCTTCAGACTTTGTCTCCACTATTTTATGTTATTCACTATTAATGCCAACCCCGAGTGCCTACTAACACTAGCTGTCTATGTTTCCCTACAATGTGGAGTATCCGATACCAAGCTAGCATCATGTACTTGTGGGGAGGGGGTGGGGGTGTAAGTAGTTGTGAGGGGAAGAGAGAGAGACGGCACAAAGTCAAATAGAGAGGCTGGTTCATTTTACTTTACCTTGCGTTTGGTCCCACCAGATAATGCTTTGGCTCGTTTATTGGCATGCTCTGTGATCTTTAAACCTCGGAGGTAGCTGGAAATACACCAAACAGAAGGTCACCATACTGTACACTTTTTTTTAAATTAAGAACCAGTAAAATTTCACTCAGGCTCAAAATGTTCTTATTTTGTTCTTAATAGCTGTGTTTTCCGTATTAAACTCATACTAACTTGGAACGAAATTTTGTTTCAGCCTCAGTTTGTTGTTAGCTTGTTCTTATTTTTCTTATTAAAAAAAAGTGTAGTCTATGCACTGAAGAATACACAACTCGCAATTTAATAACTCGACTCATGCCATTCTTCATTAGTAACGTTTAGCAATTCAGATCACTGAGTTGGTTTAACGAAGTCAGGGCCAGCTATAGAACTGCGTTGCCATGGATCCCAAAATTCAAAATTGCATGACTTTCCAATAAACATGATAATACCGTTAGTGGTGAAACTGTAGGTTGATGATAATGATTAATCCTTTATTTATACACGGTAAGAATAAACATCTCTCATAACAGAGTTATGGTTTTCAGAGAAGCCGTGTCTGCTCTACCTCGGCCAACTGCTCACTGAACATATTGGCCGAGACAGAGCGGAAATAGATACGAAGATAGAATAAAAAAACAATTTGGTATCAATCATACAGTATTAACGTAATAGAGCGTGATTTGTCTCTTAACCGGCATTCGGAACAGCATCTGTGCCGGTACTACCTGAACTCTGGACAACTAGCAAGGTTAAGGTACATGCCCCCACCCCCCTCCCCTCAGTGTGTACAGTAGGAACTTACTGGTCCACAACAGTATTAACCTCGTCCCAGGGCACCCCACGAATGCGTGCATACACCTCCAAGTGCTCTTGCAGTGTGACGTCGTTCCACAGCGTGTCGGCCTGGGGACAATAGCCCATGTGCTGGAACGCCTCCAAAGCCTTCTGGCTGATGTCGTATCCTGCAACCACAACCTGAAATGGAGACGGCACACAGAATATTGAATATGTACTACAAAGACAGACAGAGGGAGATCGAACCACACAGCAACAGAACAGATTATTTTTGCAAGAGTAAACGAAAAGTACTTTCACAGTCTGGTAGTCTCGATTCTCGAGGAGTTTCCAGGAATCACGGCAAAATGCCAGGGCTCTTAAAAGGACTTTGAACAACGACTTTCCAGAACCATATGAACCTTGTCTGTTGTTCAAAAGTGGACACTTGTTTTGCACCAGATGATTCGCTATTTAGTATCAGTTATTAGATAAAATTTATCCACTGCATACTTTCGGATAGCTGTTCAGCCACTGGATGGCTTAATAAACGTGGCCAGATGTACTCTAGTATTGCTAAATATAACTCAAATAATAAAAGATGGCGACTCTTAACCCTATCTGGGCCGGACTATTTTTGGTGTCATTTCTTATTAGAAATGGCAGCAAAGCCATAATTGGTAGTTTAGTTAATTAGTCCAGGATGTACATTTTGGCAATTAGTGGATTCAATTATGACGTCATGTGACGTCACAAAGACGCCATCTTGTTTTTCATGGCGGCCATCTTGGATTTTTGATGACGTCAGAATTTTACCTTAATTAATTTAAAATTAATTTAAAAACACAGAATTGTCCTTTGCTAAGCTAGATCTATAATTTCTGTGAAAAAATCCGAGTTAAATTAAATTTTCAGAAAAAGTGTCATTCATAAACAGGGTTGCGATGGCAACAGAGGAGTATCTACAGCTATGATTGACACGTCAAATTCTCCGCTAATAAATTTTGGAAAAAGTCAGAAAGTTTCAAGTTGATAGCATTTACCGTTTACAAATGGCGAAATAAAATATCCTTGGCATTCGGCCAATGCGGCCAACTGCCATCAAGATGTTGACATCACGAATTCAAGAAGGAGTCAGTGCCATATGATTCTGCACGGAAAATTGAAAAGAATTTGATAGAATGTCCGCGATCTCCTGTAGTGAGGATCAATTCAAGTGCATTAAAGCAACTATCCGATGATAATTAGGTTTGCTATGCTCTTCAAAATTGCCTCAAATCACATTAGCTATGAAGCAACTTTCTGAGGGTATCAGTTGGTCGCGAATTCCAGTAATAAACACCAATTTATGCATTTTATAATACCTTTATAAATAAATTCACATTTTATCAGTTGTTCAAATTATGTACTTTTCAGCACCCATACAATACATCCATTCTTCACACACACAAAAAACAATCGACACCAAGATACAATATCATACCTCCCCCATCGAAGGTGCAATATCTTTAGTTATCATCTTCATTGTTGTTGTCTTGCCTGCCCCATTGGGTCCTAGCAGTCCAAACACCTCTCCTTGTTCCACGGCAAGGAACAGATCCTTGACCACTAGCTTGGCTTTCTTCTTTGACCCAAATTTCTTCCACAAGCCCTGCATGAGAACAACAGCAACTAGTCTCAAGGCACCAACATACAAATTCGAAAAACATGCAAGCTAGTACCAAACTTAACCGTAATTCACTGAGAATGTGTCTTCACATGTCCAGTTAGCAATCTCTCAGACGTTCGACAACTAATCGTTCTTGAGAGCAAGGGGATGACTTTATCAAGTAAGTCACGTGTTATTTACCAATTTGTGCAAGTTAAGAGCCAATTTATCGTTGCCATAGAAACAGGTTGGTTTGCTGATATGAGTTCAATACATCAAATGTAGTAGAAAAAAGTCTTTGAAGTCAGTTACCAATTGGGATGGTTGCAAGTCGTTGCTATAGAATGGCGGAATTATTTATCCTTCACATTACTGCTGTTACCGCTGCATAATAGCTGAATAATCTTCGGACTGTTTAATACACTCACCAAATCATATCATATAAAATGGTAAAACTTGTATTAAAGTTATAAAAAACAAACGTTTTCAACCATAGAGTAATTACCTGAAGATGACCTTTATGGTTGAAAACGTTTGTTTATTATAACTTTAATACAAATTTTACCATTTTATGATATTTTTACATGGCGAAATATGTCAAAACTCACCACATCATTCTTGGAGGACAATTCAGTTCCAGTAAGTTTCGCGAAAATTGCAGAACGTGCAGGTAAGAACAGATGTTTACAAGAATATTGATTCAGTTGACAATTTTCTCAAAGTTTGTGAATGAAAGAATATTCAGTCTGCAGGTTTCCAAAGCTTTCTGACGGCAACTTTAAACTCAATCATATGCTAATCACATATATCAATTAGTTTTCTTATAGGCAATTGTACTTGGCTCAGAATACATAATTAATTTTAGTAACATTCTGTTTGGTCCTAGTATACACTTTCGCAAAGATAAATGGCAACTATTACCCGCATTTCTGAATGGAACATTTGATTTGTGTGGAACTGTAGCATGACGCGTATGGTTATTATACTTGACTGTTGATAGTGAAAAGCTTTACAATAAATTTTCTTTCCTTGTTGTTCTACTCTTGAAACTTGAATGTCTTGTTCATAAAACAGTGTAATTTTCACTACACGCTAGCACCTGTGTCTTCTGCCCTTGACCGGCAAACGCTGTTGTTTGTTCAATCATAAAATGAATAAAGTACGTCTGTCTTACCGATGTTTTAAGTTATACAGTCCCTCATCCTCGGAGAACCAGGGGCAGATCATGGTCCTATATATATCTCACCCAATGCCACCACAGCATACGGGTTCAAACCAAGGCATCCCAAAGTATATTAGAGAGTTCAAGCGTCGCGTGTATCATACCGCGAACGGAACAGAACTGTCTGCCGTTTGCTGTAGGTCCGCCATTTTTGTTTGGCTGAAGACCACGTAAACGGGGTGCTATCGAACGTGTAAGCACACCTCCTCGCGTGGAAAACGGAAGACGCCGAATGACAAACGCGCCAAAATGCACGTCACTATGATCACCAACTAACCGCGTTCGCGGGAGAAATTTACGTGATGTTTAAAGAAATCCTGCAATGCAAAACACTTTGCGAGCAAAGTAAAAGAACTTGTTATACTCAATTATTCTGTGAAGTGAAAACGTTTGCCTATTTTTTCTTAATGTTGAGCGCGTATGGCCGCTGGGAACGGAACTCATTGATCATAATCCAAGATGGCCGCCCATGACTGTCGATGTGCAAAAATGGAGAAAAGTTTTTACTCTGTTCTCGTTTGTGTAATGGAGTCTAAAAATTCCGCAGAATAATTAAGTATAACAAGTTCTTTCATTTTGCTCGCCAAGTATTTTTCACTTTCGGATTCCTTTAAACTGCGGCTCTACTGTTCCTTGTAGCGAGTATCGTGAACTCGGTGCATCAGGGTGACGTGTGTGTGTGTGTGTGTGTATGTGTGTGTGTGTGTGTGTGTGTGTGTGAAAACTTAAAATTTTTGAAGTATGAAGCATGATAGATAGTTCAGCATAGATAGATAGATGTTTTAGGACACTTTGTTAAGCGCCATGAACATCTCATGGATATGGCGCTCTATAATGATGTAATTTTATTATTATTTTATTCTGTACATACTTTTACTACTACCGCATGTGTACTGCTTGTCTCGCTCCTGCCACTCTGTGCAATGATCCTTTGCTTCTCTTCCATTACGTCATCATCATCATGCTCGATGGTGCGGAAACTGCCACTACCACTTCGAATGCTGGAACTTCTGTCTACACGCGGCTTGCGGTGTTTGCTGTGTGTGAAAATATTACTCAAATCATAAACTATATAGTATCTATATTGTATTGTATTGTATTGTATCTGATTCTATTATATGGATGTGAGTGTTTTACTGAGAACTAAACCACTCATAGAATCCATACGACACTACATCCGGGTCCCGAG
>JANVCJ010093127.1:0-10224 GCA_026413505.1 Epizoanthus ramosus
ATCGGCTAATAGCAAACGCTCAGGGAACCAATCAAATGCGTCCATTTGCAATAGAACACGGCAAATTTCTACTAATCCCAGTTAGGCTGCAGTATGAGTTTGCTTATGTAGTTGTATTTATATTTGTATTATCACCAAAACTAATTTTGTAAGTTTTTCTTTACCTGTAACACAATTCAGTTAAATGGAACACATTGAAAACTACTAAATTACGCCATGACTCTACAACCGTTCAGTTCATGCAAAGTGACAGCCAGAAAAGTATTTGTTAACTTAGCTATATTAAATGAACTAGTATTTGATATAAATTAATTTTCTTGGTAATTGCAGATAATTAGATTAAATGTATTTGTCTTTTGGGAAAAGGAATAACCAACAATAAAATGTATGATGAAGAGTTATCATCAGTAATTTTAACGTTATACAAATAACAAGCAGGTTTGTTTACAACAGTATACATGAAATAATTACCAGTGTATTTCTTGAACCTACTATTTCTCAATCATGTTATTCCGACCGACCCTACACACTAACTACAAATGAACATGTTAACGAATTGTAAACTGCCGCAGAATTGTTTTCGGAGCTCCTTTCTGATCTCGTATAACACCTTTATAATATTGCACCACTGCTGCACTTTGGACATTTTAACATCCATACCATTTAAGAATGTTTGGAATTTGCCTGTGATATTTTCTTTACAACGATATAAACATACATCATTATAGTGAGCAGATTGAAAATAATCAGTCTGAAGTTTTTCCTTTTCTGTTCTGAATGTGAATGAACAATTTGACAAAACGATAACTGGCATTTTAGTGGTTCTAGTACACTGTGTTTACAAGAAGACAAATTGTTTATCAGAACAGCTGTAAGGACATATACTCGATGGTCATGTACTTAAACATTTTCAAAAAGGACTGTTTATTAACTTGCTTTGATCACAATTGAAATAAACTATGCTGACTGATTTACGGGCAACAATACTTTTTGGCTCGAATTACATTCCTACTAATATCCAAGTGAACTTTGATCAATTGAATTGTAGGGAAAATTTCATAAAATGGTCGGAAATTGGGGTATCTTTATTGTTTGCTGTATAATGATAATAATAATCCATTTCGTCTAAGCTATTTGTGCCTTCAGTTGGTATTAAAATTTTCTGTTTTCAAAAACCTCTAGTTATCTACTGTGCTATCAAATTCCTGTTTATTTTAAAACGCTGATAGATTTATAATTAAGCTATTGAGATTTAAAAGTACCACACTGTTCAAACATTAGTCATTAAGAGTTGAAGTATAGTGGTGAATCACCTAAACGTTAGAAAACAATAACCAGATTTTGAAAAAAATAGTCATTTATGGTCGGTTTAAAACTTTGTGTTACCTGAATATCTTGCTAGCATGGTCGTTATCATCATTGTTGTGGCTGCTGTGGTTTTTGTCGTTGTTGTTGTTAACTAACATATCTATGTTTATCTCTATTGCTTGACATGTATGCCTCTATTCATTTCTCCTCATCATCGTTGTCTAATTGTTGTCATTATGGTATTCAAAACCTTTCAAGGTTTTGTGGTTAGATTTTTCAGGACAACCTAGTTTGTAAATTGCAGTTTTCTGATAAAACTTTGAACCTTTCTGGCTGGAAGATTGATGTGCCTAATTATTCCGTCAGCTGTTCCGTCCAACGGTATTTGTTTCGCTACTATTTTGTCACTCAAAGAAAAAGATCGTGCAGGTACAAAAAAAGAGACTACATGATAGAAATTTTGAGAAAGTGACAAAAGCTAGGGAAATTTTTGACCACTAATTTATTTTCGAAACGTCAGAAACTAGAAAAGCACTTTTATCTTGACAAGTGCCACTTCAATGTCAAACACTGAAGACAAGATAGTTCTCAAAAACTGAACTTGACTTGCGATAAAATTAACTTAGTGTGCTTAAACATGTTCTAACTTTGTGCCTGTCATCTATAATACATGCGTATTCCTAACTCGAAACCGGGTATTGGTAGTCTTACTGTGAGAATTGGGCGAGTATTAACGATTTTATTGTTTATGCTTTCTAATGTCCTGTAGGTAACATTTAATTACGTCAATAACCCAAATGTCCACGTCCTCTGCGTCTCTCCTTTTCAAATTTGCAATAACAGTGTACTTGACTTTAAACGAACTAATTTGCGGCAAAAATAGCTTGAGTGGAAATCAAATAGACGGCTTATCGCACAATAAATGACTTTTCAGTTTCATAGTACAACTGAAAAGATCATTAATTATCGGTTTGGGGGTTCTAAGTAATTGTTTCGTTCTGATCTTTCTTCAAAGATGTCTCAGCCGTAGTTTGAGTCTTTTGAATGACAAATTTAATAATATCACCATATTAAAACAATATGAAATATCATGCGTTCAGTCCAAAGACAAGTCAGCATATTTGTCCGATGTTCATATCGGTCTGTTCAGACTTCCTTATATTTGGTTTTTTCTAATATTTGATATTCTTTGGTTGCCAGATTATATCAGGATATAGCTCACGGAAAATCACAATGGCTGAGCAAATATATGATGATATCATATGTTTCGAAATAGCTGCAAAGCTGACACTGATGACGTTGTTTCAAATTGATCTGCGGTCAACTAATTCTAAAATTATACTCCGACAAACAAATTTATCCAGCTACAAATTAGTATTATCAGTATTAAAGATTTTATCAACTGGGGTTTTTCCCAGCCATTTCATTACTGTGAAACAAATAAATGAAATTGATAGAAAGATCAATTTCATAATGTTGTATGTAGAAGTTCTGTAGTTATCTATTTAAGATTCATCCACTCATTCATTCATTTATTTATTCATTCATTCATTCATTGATGAAAAACTATATTTGAAAACAAGTTGCGTACATCACCAAATTCCCAAAGACGACTCAGTAATATGTTTTGAAGCCGACTAGTTAGTTTAAAACCAATCAGATACTTTCATTAACATTAATCATTTTGTAAATAAGCACTGTCCTAACATGAATGAATGAATGAATGAATGAATGAATGAACGAAAGTATGAATTATTATTAATCCCCCTTGGTTTGTTTATTGCGATTCATATTGATATAATACGCAAAAGTTTAAGTCCATATGATTTACTAGTCACACTACAATTGCTGAAGTGGCAGTCATATGTTCGACTTCATTCCAAAAGAGCAGGAAAGTTCTATTTTAGCAACAAGGTTTCGAGTACTTCTTAGAAATCCGAATATTGAAACTAGCATTGTTTCGGATACGCAAGTATATATATTTCAGGGGAAAAATAAACATTATTTGGCTCTGTTTGTTTTGTCTTCCCTCTGCTGCATCAGTAGTACATATATTGATCTAAATTTTATCTAAGTACTATTTATATTTCTTACAGATTTCCCACGCAATGCAACTTACTGGAGTATTCAAGGGAAATTGTTTAATAAAGCAGACATCCTACGTCTTCCTCTTTTGAACAGTGAATAGATGCTACAATTAAAACACGCAAATTCCATCTAAATTATATCCTTAATGATATCATCAATTCATTGCTCAACTGACAGTAGACGATCTAATTTTTCCGCGGCTCTAATCTCATAGTTTTTTAGATATTGCTTCTAATCTCATAGTTAGTTTTCGTTTTAAGCGAATGAAGATTCAACATATTTCAACTGCGGTATTTCGTTTACTCTAAATACTCTTACATGTTTGATAGAATACTTCCTAATTGCTTTCACATGGATCAGTATAATGCGAGCAAAGAACGTTAGTCATTTTTAACTATTAACTATTAATCTGATGGATTTAGTATAAACCATGGAATGTTCAGTACCGTGACAACTTTGTGATATTGTAATAGAGCAATTGTTAGTTTTCTTCTGCTCTCGTTTGGAGTGTAGATATGCATATTTTGACAACTGAAGAAAACAATTCATGTGCGCACAGGAAGTGCTTTGTCATTGTACGAGAGGTGATTGCGCACTTTAGAAAAGCGAAAGAGTTCCTTTCTATACACTGTTCACATGTTTCAAAGAATAACCATGAATGTGCGTTATTTGTGGTACAACGCTTATATCATGAATGCTAAAAAACAGTTTGCGACTCAATTGATCACTTTGAGGAAGTTGCTATCTGTCGACAAGTTTTGATTTATCAATCATTCACATGATGTACCTAAGGATTACCAATTTGTTTGTTTCAGTTATCACTTTAATTTATAAAGGTTTCATAATACACAGTATTACCTGTCACTGGCAAATAAATCTGCATAATAATGTGGGTATTTCATGTTCGAATGATCCGAAGGAAGTCTATCTTTGGGCAATAGAAGACTGTTATAGAAAGCACAGTTTTTCATTAGAGCTGATACCGCTGCGTTAGAGCAAAAGTATTTTCTTCTGCTTTGTTAGGTATGACATATCACGTACAATTGTAAGTCTAAAAGTAAATAAAATACATGTCGCATGTCGAGAAGTATGCAAGGCTTGAAAATTATTAATCCATCTCTGACTCACAGTTATATCAAGTTTAATTTCAAAATACTTTCATGTTAACTATGAGGACAACATTTTGAGAAATATAGCAAAGTGCCCAGAGTTTGGATATTAGAATAAATTCAATCCAGGTAAAAAAAACCTTTCTTCGTTTCTTAATTTTCTGAACAGGGTAAAGATGTGCTGACCCATAAGTAGTCAGAAAGTCAAACCATTACAGCATATTCTTCATTCGTTCTCTCTCTTGTTTTATTCCATATTTACAATATATGTACATGTTATATTTTTTTAAATATCTTAGAAGTGGATCTGCCAATCTTAACAATATGCTTTTAATTTATACTTATTTTATTATGTTCTTTTATTAGTAGTATTACTTTGATACCATTATTCATTAAAGGTTTTCTTTGCAGTTGAAATGCGCAATATAATGTATAACTAAATTAACAAATATTCCAAACAGAAAAAGCTGATCACTAAATAAAGGTTCATTGACAAACAATCTTAAAATAGCAAGGCCTAAACCATAATGTAAGCATTACTTTATCGATGCAGATTCGGGTTACCAAAAAACGTTACTTGTTTGTTTATATTATTGAATGCAGACACGAGCTACTCTTTTCTATTAAACGTTTGACAATCTTTAACTCAGATTTGATCAAATATATAATATCTGACAAGCATAAATAGCATTGCTATTATATGCTCAAACTTTGACTTTCACTCAATGAAGAGACTAGTCTAATATTCTGTTTTCTATGCTTCTATTGTATAGTGATTTAGCTGAACCCAATTTGTGCTATAACCCTTTGCATAATATAAGTATATTTCATCTCCTATTAAATTAGGATACTCTAGTTCAACTCTTTTAGAGAGCATAAATATTTGGTGGATAACCAAACTAATGTTTCATCATTCAGATATAATATCTAACTATCTTGTAGTTCCATAACAATTATTTGGTGGTTCTTGTGCTTCTCAGTACGCTGACATTGAAGGGTAGTAAATGTTACTTGCAGATACGTAAGGTGTGTATCTAAAAGCCATCACCGGAGGATGGCATGTGCACATTGATGGACAGGATTTTTTGCTTGGCGGTGGCGAAGAGCCATGCATTTCGTGTTTCCTCAAGCGGGCTCGTCTGTTGGAGAACCAGACCTGCAAATAGAGCAAGAAAATAAGTTAGTTTAGAATATTTCTTTAAGGAATACTCAAGCTTTTCTCCGCTTTTTTCGATCATCAGAATGTATGAACAGAGTTAAACATTACACTTTAATTGTAATATAGGAGGAGTATCCCAAACTGCACACTGAATTGCGTATCTGTTGATGTAGTTAATACAAATATAATTATTGTTACAAATCAAACGCGTATAAATTTAAATGTGTAGATGAGTAGATCATCCAAAAATTAAGCTAAAGTTTCAGATTTTGAATTACCTGAACGCGTGCTTCTGTAAGGTCCAGCCTTTGCGCGAGTTCTTCTCTCGTATAAACATCCGGATACTGGGTTTTCTGGAAGGCTCGCTCAAGCTGCTCAACTTGTTCTCTTGTAAATCTCGTTCGACTCCGGCGTTGCTTTCGTGCTAGGAGCATATCGCTGTCCAGACTGCCGTAGGGATAGCTTTGAAATGAAGACACGTCACTCCCGAAACTCAGGTGTGGAGCTGCAATGAAGAGAAACGCTTTCATGAGATACATTCTAGCTAAATAAAATGTTATCCGAACATACTTTGCTTAATTCAATAAAAGCGAAAAGCTCTTTGAAACTATTATTTAGTGAATCAAACCTATTTAGTTTTCTTTTCAGTTTATCAAAACCAAGAAAAGGTTTTAAATTAGGTATGTAACAAAATTGGAAATTTAAAAACAGCAATTATGTTTATGAAATTCTTCCTCTTTCCGTAGTTTAACCGTGCGAACTCAAAATCTTGCATATAAAGCTGGAATTTGCGGTTTTCCTTTAAACTATTAATAGTCGTTAATGGCACGAAATATAGGACTCGAATATGAAGGTTAGAACCGTTTGACGCAAATCCAGAGTACTTCGGCTTCCATATGTCCTGAGGCGAACACGCAAATATTCCCTTTGTATTCCTACTCATAGAGACTCAACTGATTGCACAAATCCTTCATCTTTACTTAATTGAGTGAAGCGAAGCATATCTTCCGGTTTCGTTGAAAAGTTCATGTTTAATGCAACATTCCAACTTAAGAAATTTCTGACTATCAGCTAATTTCACTGTCGAAAATAAGAAGGCTACATTGATCGAAACAATCTTTTACATACAACAAATGGTAACTAGTCAAAGGGAAACAAAATATTAAAGAAATTGGGTTTGGTAAGAGAAGTTTGAATTGAAGTATTCTAATGAGTGGGTTATCATCCATTTGATTGTCGCTGAGCTGACGTTTCATGTGAAAGGTTTGGGTAGCTACCGCGGAGCATTAAACGAACCATTTCATGACCAAAGCTCCAAACTGAGCGATCTTATATAATGTATCTTATAGCCAATAGTGCTGCCTTGAGAAGTCAATACCTATAAGAAATAGAGATGAGTGTCTGCGGCTTGTTTTGAACCAAGAACTGACCGTGACTTCACGCATAACGGATCTTTCGATGAACGGATTATATTCGCTTACAAACAATACTTTTCAGTAAATTCTATATCACGCGAATTTAGAAATGCCGACATTGTTACTAGTGGTGTGTTTATGGTGGTTTGGTTTCAAAATACGATGTGTTTAAAGAAAATGTAAGTAAGTAAACACGTTCAGACACCGAGACGAGTTAGAGTTAATTGTGAGTAACCGATATTCTCACCTGGAGAGATAGGGCTTGGAGGTTCTTCTCTAGTGTTGTCCTCTTCATCATCGCTAGTTTCTTTTTCTTTCTTTTCCTCTTTGTTGTTGTGAGGTTTCTTTAAAATGCTTGAAATTGAATAGGGACTTTCGTTGATGTCCGGACAGGAATCTACACTTCTCTCACTGTCTTCGCTGTCTTGTCGCTTTCTTTTCTTGTTATATGAGTCGTGCGAAGGAAATTGATTTCTCTCAGCTGTTTCCTTGGCGATCTTGTTCTTCAGGATCTGGCTAATGGCGCTCAAAGATGGAAGAGTGGCCTTTGTGCAGACATTATCCTTCAGGAGACGATCGCGCACTTCCCAGGAAAACAAACCGCTGTTTTCCTCTCTGTACATATCGATTTTCTTTTCCAACTCTGGAGTAACTTCACGTGGCTTGTTGTTACCTGTAGCGCCAGGATCGATAGTTCCCGTTTCCTGGTACCTGCAGAGAATTTTGCTAACACATCCATGGGAGACTCGCAATTGGCGACTGATGTCGCAGGGACGCACTCCCAAGTGGGCAAGCTCGATAATTTTTAGCCTCAAAGCTCGGGGAAGTGGGCGACCGTTAATGAAAACACCACCAAGTTGGTTCACCTTCCCTTGTCCTGTGTCCACAACATAAAACAAAAAGATTAGTCAGTTATGTAAACAACAATTTTCCGCTTTTCAACTACTAACTAGTACATCAAAGCCTAGAAAGCTGCTGTGTCCAGTTTGGAACCAAACGCTGGATGAGTTGTACAAATCTAGTGAGGACAATTAGCTTTCACACCTGTTGAATAGTAACCAGCACTTTGCAGAGCTTAACTTAACTCGTCAGACTCCTATCCCCTTAGTATTTGGGCTGATATTTAAGATCTGTTTAGTTCGTATTGCAGTGTCTGTAAGGATATGTTGCAGATGCTTAGCATTTTTTGTGCGGCTTTAAATGAAACAGGAGGAAAACACCAGTGATTTCTGGAACACTTTCATAAAACTGTTTCAAAATAAGAGAAGCTGAATTTCTACAAGTAGCAAACTTTCAGCAGTCTTAGTTTGTGCCTTGTGCTTAACTGATTCTAAAATTTAATTTGGTAATTGCAAGAGCCTTTATTAATAGAAAGTAAGTGTAATGTTGGGCAGAAATTCGCAGCCATAGTTGCTCATAGTTGTTCATATTAAGAAAATCTTCTGCGAAACAGTAGGCAAAAGAGAAATCTAACAACATATGTTAGTCAGGAATAAGTTTTAAAGAGAGTGTTATCTCTTCGTCAGCACTGAAGACCTTGTAATTTGTATATCGAAACCTTTATGTAAACTTACCTGTAAATGGAAGAGGTTCCATCTTTACTCAAATAAGCTCAATAGCAAAGGTTGTTCGCACTGCTCTTCTGAAGTAAGAACTGCGTCGATGTTAGCTTTAGCTTCGTATATATACCTATTCCGGTTGTGATCATGCATTTTTGTGACGCACGAACTATTTTAGGCGAGACAATTCAATTACTAGTAACTATGACTATACCGATGGGTGGCCCTAACCAAGCGTGAAGAAAACATTTTAGGGTAAATTTTACAGCTTCAATACTAAATGACAGGAAATTAATTGAACTGATTTATGAAAGTTCTGTTGTCTATTATGATTTCTTTATGTTAGAATTTTGTTCTAGTGGATATTTTTGTATCGCATGCAAACAGTAAAGTAGCGTGCAGCCTCAAAATTCTGCCATCCAGAGTCGCTCTTTGTTCTGCGGAGCTCTGCATATCTAAACAGTTTTGGTTGGTGAACAGTTCACGTCAAGTTTTCTGATTTTGTTTCGTAAATAGATAATTTTTCTGTCTTGTATTATTTGCTGCGCATTGAAAACTGAATTGATTGTTATTCTCAGTTCTGGGTTGGCACTTTGTACATATGACAATATATTTGTTTGGCTATGAGCAAGCCTAAGACAATTAAATTGTTTGTATTTGCACAATATCGATTATAATTGACATACTTCAAGAAAAAATTCTAGATATGCTTCGCGAAAACCCAATCCAAGTTTGAAGTGCTCTAATTTATGGTGCAATGACCAAATTGTACTTAAGCAACCAAAGTTTCCCTTAAACTTAGCTGATCCACTGATGTGAACCCAGAAAATTATGAGCTCAGATAATCGCCTGACATCATGACAGTCAAATTGTAGAGTTCGCTGAAAGTCAATCAACCATTAGCTCATTATATTCAAATTAGGTGAAAGACAATTGTTTATTTGCTCCCACTTCAATAAACTAGAATATTCAAGTCAACAGGTGGCGGGGTATTGGTTTGGACATGGGAGTTACAATTCAATTAGAGCTGGTAGACACGTTTATGCAACGAACAGACACAGAGTTCTTGTGGTTCCTGATGCTTTGAACATAGCCTTGCTTCCATTTCATAGCAAATTCTGATATCTTTCAAACAATTTTCGCATTATCATTTTCTCCAAAAAATGTGCTATACCACTGTTTCCGTAAACGCACAGATGGAGGAGTACAATTGACAATGATGTCACAATAAATGGCGAACAAACAGAGGCAGTCTCTGTATATGGCACTCTTCTAAAAAAGAAACAATATATTTCGATAAAATGAAATGTCTAGGGGGAAGTAAATTAAAGAAAGGAACATTTACAAATAGATTTGAAGCAACATCAGTGGGAAATACGCCACTGTAGTTCTTATTACATCATAACAATAGTGGAAACTAATTACTGAATGTGGTTTTTTATTACGAAGTAAAAACTCCAATCTTGCTGAAACAACAACATCGCAGTTATACACGAATGAGGAAGATTGGTAATCAAAGATAAATATGCATATTGCGTCCTGCGCTCTTCCTTGGGCAGTTGTAATTAAAACGACTGCGACGCTGA
>JANVCJ010093138.1:0-10223 GCA_026413505.1 Epizoanthus ramosus
AAGATAATTACACGTTTCACTATGATCTCATCAGCTTCCAGCAGCTGAACATACATTAGCGTATCTAAGGGATGTAAGCACATACGAAGAATCTATATTCAGATCATAAAGCAAAGAAACATTTCTTTCAATTCATCCTCAGAAAATGAGATATGTGTTACATATCATTATTGTTGATGATGATAATTATTGTTGTTGTTGTTGTTTTTGTTATTATGTACAGAGACAAACGTAAGACCAAGTACCGATGTAAAGAGGATGGAAAAGAGTTTGATTTTAAAGAGGTAAGATCCGTTATGGAATATATGGAATACTTGAACTTAACGAAAATTAAAAATATATTTTTTAAAACCATAACCAGAATCTGTACATGTATGTGTAAGGCGGGGATCTTCAATTGAGCGTCATGCTTCAATCGTCCCCCGGGGGATCAGCGTGCCTGTGTGTACGATAGGGTTTGTCGGCCGAGAAACAAAAAAAACATCTGACCCTTTTGTTTCTGGCAAAAATTTCAAAAAGTAGAAAGTGAAAGGAATGTCAGGGTAAGCTGCAACAATGGAATAGTTTTAATTTATTCATTACAATTAACTCAGTGATTAGTCTTAGAGTATATCGCACCTGCACTGCACACATCTGCAGTGATGGGCTTGGTCCCTTTGTGGATTAAACATTTAGATTTAGATGACAAGCAAGCATTGAACTGGAAGTGACAATCTCATTCTGTAATTTTATATTGAATTAATACTGATTATTGTATCTATAACAATTCACTTTTGTATTTGTTCACTTTATTGTCGAGACAATTAAATCCCTTTATCTCCCTGGAATCGGCAGCCCACTGACATCATAATCCAAGATGGCTGGCGCATGACTGTCGAAGTGCCAAAATAGGGAAAAGACTGCGCTTCGTTCTCGTTTCTGTGCTGGTTTTGGTCCCAAAAAACTCCACAGTATAATTCAATGTAACATGTTCTTTCATTTTTGCCCGTAAAGTATTTTTTACTTCAGGATTCCTTCAAACTTTCCAGGTTTTCCCCGATGGCTGCGTTAACCGCGAAATACTACTGCTCAAGGTACGCTGCCCCAATGCTGATGCCGACTGCCCGTGGAGGGGGGAGCTGAAGGCACTCGAGGTTTGTACATTACAGTGCATGTGGATCGAGAAACACGCTCAAAATGAACGTTGGTCGAAGTTTGTTTTCTTCTATGATTACGAACTTCGCTGCATTGGTATTTCGAGTTTCTTTCGTGGTGAAATAATGTTTTTCATTGCCAAACTGGCCATCGTGCATTTAAAAAATTTGTTTTCAAATGAAAGCGCGTGTTTCGTGTGGAGCATGCAAATAGTCCACAAATGAATACAGCAAAAGATAGCGTAGAAAAAGAGTTTGATATTGTTTGATAGAAAAGGAAGAGTATCAAGAAAAAGTGTTCAGATGACCAAAACAAACGCAACTACAAAGGGCGAGAGAAGCTATGAGAGAAAATATATTGTGAAATATTCCCACTAAAATTTTGTACTGTGTCATATTTTTTATCTGCAAGCAATTCATTCTTCCAATCCCGCCGATCCTTAAGCTGGTTAAAATTTAAAAAGTCGTTCAAACTATGCAATGTATGTCGGATTCTAGGAGCATCTGACGAGGTGCGAGCACGTGGAGGTGTGCTGTGTGCACAGTAGCTGTTCACAGATGGTGAGGAAAAGTCTTCTACCCGAGCATCTTGAGAAACACTGTACCGAGAGGACTGTCACGTGTGGATACTGCCACACCGACATCACGTTTGGTCTCCTTAAGGTAACTTGAACAAAAGCTTTCTAATTCAAATTGTTCATTGATATCGTACACTAAGAACATAGCCTAGCCTCAGGCTAAAGATTATAAAAAGGGTACTTAATCACTTTTGAAATAACCAGATGGAAAATTCTTGTAGTACTGCTACTAAGCATACATATTTTTAAGCACGAGATAATTTGGCCAAGCCTCATTGACATTGTTCTTAATGTCTTTCACAACTTCAGTCTAAATTATTCTGATTTTCAAGAAATAAACACTATGAAAGGACTCCAAACCTAACCAGTTAAATCATAACCGAACCATGTCAACAGCAAGACAATCGTGTTTTATTGCCGAGGTTGTCGTCAATTTCAGTGTTTCATTTGAAACATACAGATCGATCGGGATAACTTTGATAGATGCATGCATGCATATAAGATTTTCAGTTAATTGTGGTCCAAACAAAACAGAGCGAAACCTGACCATTTGATCAACCGCTATCGTATCAATCGGTAACTGCCCCGCTGGAGGGGATTCTAGTTCATCGCAAGGTTACCATAATTCATTTTGTCAGCCGCCTTCGCACAAACGCCTGCATGGCAATCAAGTGGTATTTGCTTTGTACGAAAATCAGACCGAACTATATTTATTAGTTAAATAATCCGTTTTGCTGGACTCGTTTAGAGCAAGCTATTTCCGATATCCAGTACCAAAGGTTTGTATTTTAAAACTATTTTGATATTAGATGTAAAGTAGAAATTAGTGGTTCAAATAAACTCTTGCTGTTGTTGTTGTTGTTGTTGTTGTTGTTGTTGTTGTACCCCTGGGAGTATCGAAGGAATGGGAAAGTAAAGATACTTTCCTGTTTTATTATGTGTTCGAACCATTGACCATAGGATCTTTTTGTCTTTCTGCATTCTCACCATACATTCTCACATTTTAAAGGGAGAGTATCACGGTATAGCGCATGCGTGCCTAATGCCTCTTAAATACAACACAAATAAGCTTTACATGCCAACTGAAAACTCGTTTTGGAACAAAAGACCTTTGATTATAACCTGTGATGCATTTGCGGGCTATTTCAATAATTTGTTCTACGGGCCGATACTAAATTCACTTCACAACACAATACTACAATCTGCTTCAATCGCCTTTTAAAACAAGCCATCCGACCAAATAGTGTACTGGGAAACACAGCTTTATTTTGGAGTTGCTCATATTAGTCATTATTTTTAGCATATATCTCGTTTTTGTCGGATTTAAGAGACACTGTGTATGCATGCATATTGATCAGACAGTTTCAAGTTAATTGGTACGTCTAGCGGTATTTGTTGAGTTTACATTGGCCAGTAAACGGAACAGCGATGAAAAGTGGCCTTGTGCTGTTGTCGTGAGAGAAGTAATTTATGTCCATTATACTAATTACTAGGCCATCACGTCTCATTTATAGCTATTTAAGAGACTGGCTTTTGAAAATGCGCAATAAACCTCAGATCAAATTATCAACACAATCGAATCTATCGTCTATCGGGTTGTCCCGCTACATATGTTGGAAAGCCTTCGCTAATGGAAGAATAGTATAGTTATCTAGTAGACAGTAAAGTTTTCTAACCTTTGCTGCAAGCTGTAGTGTGTTCCCAAAGCCATAATTCTCTCTGGTGAATGTTATTTGTGGCATATCGTACGAAATGCTTCATAATCTGAAACCGCCATCTTGGATTTAAACCTTGTGTGCAGGAGCGGTTGCATAGAACTATGACCTAGTACGTCGCTGCCACTGCATCCCGACTATACGACGGTGCCCTGGGACCTCGCAAGAAAATATGTCTCAAACATGTTTGAAATTCAAGAAACAATGGCTTTTTGCAAATTCAAGGCCACCGCTTTTGATACAACTTAAAATTTCTGTGAGCTTTTGCTCGAAAAATATATTAATAATTTAGGAATGTTATCGTTTGGGTGAAAGTGGTCCTGTAATCTGTGGATGCAAATAAAATTTGATGAGTGAATACTAGGTAGAACATATTTCTGTCCCGACGTTGCGAGTGTGACGTCATCCTTCTGAGTTAGGGGAAGTGATAAGAAAACTTTCAAAACACAGTATTAAAACCGAAATGTAAATATCTTGTCTTTGTAAGTTGAATGTAAATTATATATATATACCTGGTATGTGGCAATAGTTTTAAATATGCCCATCGTATGCCATTTATTGCCTGTGTGGAAGATTTCTGCAGACTCCCAGAAGATTTTGCTTTCAGTTTTTAAAACAGGCTTTATTATGTTGTCAGTGGAAGTGCAGGAAGGATAAATTAAATAGAATGTTTCACGGGGGCGTAGCTTTTTAGCCCGTCATAACATTTCTAAGAGGATAGCCATTTTTCGAAACAGAACTATAGGAGAAGAGTTTAAAAACACAAGACGACATAACAGTTAACTCGCTCAAGTTGTTTCTGATCATCTCAGCAGATTAACGACAACAAAATTAACACAATTTTTCAACCAATGTTGTTTATGTAGAAAAAGACTTCTCCGAAAACGTTTGCATGAACAAGCAATTAAAATGACAATTTGAAACCACTACACCCATTGTCCCGTTGTCCGCCAGAACGCGAACACGAAAAGACGAACGCACAATATTTACCATAATAATCACATTTCATTATCATGGCGGGTTCATGTAATGATTTCAGTTGTAATTGCCTGTAATGTAATCACTCTCTTAAAGATGTTAAAGGTTCTGAAACCGAAATGTCTATTTCTCTCAGCAACACGAGAAGGAGTGTCCAAGTCTTCCTGTCACCTGTACTCTATGTGGAAAGAAGGAAATTGAACGTGGAATGCTGTCGCAACACCATGATCCCAACACAGGCGAGTGTGAGGAATCAAGAGCTGTCTGTCCATTCTTAGCTATTGGGTGTCGTGAACGTAAGGTAAGATACTCCAGCTGATACGTGAACTTCGGTCATTTCTTCATATAAAATACCTTACGTAGGTGGGCGGAACTGGTCTAGTATTGCATGGCAGCATACACGAGTGTTCTAACACTCGTACCCCTGCACCCAACACTAACCAACGTGTAATGTTGGTGGTGTAAGGGTTTGTACACCAATTGAGCACTCTCGTCAAAGTTCAGGACAAATGCCCTGGAGAAAAGGCTGTACATGTGAACACAAAGATTGCTCAGTCAGTTGCTACTTTTCTCCTAATCTCTTTGCAGAACATAATTATAAACGGACCATTAGTATTAAACTGTGATTGGATAAATTTGACAACAAATTGTTACAAATTAGGATGATTTTCAAAGTAAGACATTTAGCCGGTGCAAATACCTCATCTCAGGACAATCATACTGCCATAGCATAAATTAATCTTGTATAGATTAATTATTTTGCAATACGTTTGTATCTTAGGTAATGAAGTTACAAGATAGACGAAACCATGAAGAAAATGTTGTCACCTTTCACGTGAACCTCCTCTTCAACGCCTTCGGGAATTTCAAGGATCAAATAGGAAATGCTCTCCAGCACATTGCGGCTCTAGACCTAGTGCAGACAAGCATTTCACAGTTAATATCACAAGTTACGTATCTAACTCAAGCCAACGAGAACATCACGCAGCAACAGCGAAGCATGAACACAAGAGTTAGCAAAATAGAAGAAAATCTTGGAGCATGTGGGAACTCGAATTCTTCTTCAGAGTTGGACTCATTAAAAGGCCAACTTCGAGGATATGAAACCCAGATGCAGGATTTCCTAAGGAAGATTACAAATATTGAAGCAAAAACAGCAAACTACGAACTCCTACTGGGAGAAGCTAACAGAACCATCGAGGAACAAGCACAAGAAAACTTACGTTTGAAGAGGGAACTGGAGGAGTTGAGTAGAAGGTTGGGATTACAGGGTTTGAATAACGGGGCACACAGGAGCCCATCCGTTTCTCGTTCAGGACCCAGTAACTCTGAGGAACTGCCCACCACGGATGGAGTGTTGATGTGGAAGATTACAAATGTGGCTCAAGGACGACAAGATGCGATCAGCGGTCGACGCACATCCTTCTACAGTCCGACTTTTTATACCAGCCGCCATGGATACAAAATGTGCGCGCGCATCTACTTAAACGGTGATGGCATGGGGAAAGGAAGTCATATCTCATTATTCTTTGTGCTCATGCGCAGTGATTATGATGCGCTACTCCGCTGGCCGTTCAGACAGAAGGTCACCATGATGATGCTAGATCAAGACAACATTGAGCACGTGATTGACGCCTTTCGCCCAGACCCCAACAGTTCGTCCTTCCAGAAGCCCAGGAGAGAGATGAACATCGCCTCTGGGTGCCCGCTGTTCTGTCCGCTGACCGAGCTGGATACGCACGCTTATATCAGGGATGACGTCATGTTTATTAAGATTATTGTCGATCGTTCTGATATATAACTCATCGATTTTCCAGTCTTTGCAATAGCAAAAGATTTTTTCCAAGAACTGGCTGATCGCCAGGCCATTAAAATTCAAGACTTGGATCAACATGTAGATGGGAATTTAAGTATTGTTTTACTTTGTTTCACACGTTCTGTTTTGTCTAACAAGAGAATTTCAGATGACTATTCTTTTTAAACATTTTCCGTTATCAAGTTTTACACAAATGCATCCATATACTCCAATACTTGCGCCATATTGTGAGATGCCGATAGGGATATGGGTTTGAGCAACTTTGGCCTTGTATAAGCTATGGTTTTACACAATCTTATTCTCATTTCTATTCTCATTCACATTTTCATTTTTATTCTCACTTTCGTAGTAGGGTTTTAGTCAATAGATAGGGAAGGCAGAGAGGCCCTGCTTCCCAGGGAGGAGCAGCACACAACCGAGATGGCTATACTCATCTGATAACCAACATGCGAGAGTGGAATAATTGTTTTACTAAATGGGTTATTTAGTACGTTTCTTAATTTTGTGAAAACCTAGCGGAATTTGTTGTACATAGGAAGAACTGAATGTTTCCTCCCGTTTTAGGAAATGCATGTTTTGTTTTAGAAACAACTGATAGCCTTCGGTTATGGAACGGCTCAAAATGCTATCTAATAGTATAATACCAGCAGTAATCTGGGAACACATCAATTGCGATGAACAAGTTTAGGACAATTAATAATGCTACTATGACCTTCAGATAGAGATAGAGATAGAGAAAGAGACGGCAGAGACAGAGACAGAGATAGAGGGACGGACAGAGTTAGAGCGAGGCAGAGATTGAAACGTTTTTCGCTCAATAGGTAATAGTTTCTTTTGTTGCAAACGTTTTACCTCGGAGAGCCAGGAATTCAATACTACTATTTTACTGGTATACATAATTGGAACAATATTTGCCACTTTGATCTAGCGTAGTTTGGATTCTACAAAATTATTATCATGGTTATGTAGGCCAATTATATTGGTTGGTTGGTAGAAGTACAGTTATATTTGTAGTTATTTCGATTAAACTCATGATTACACTCAGGATTACACTCAGGATTAAACTCAGGATTAAACTCAGGATTACACTCAGGATTACACTCAGGATTAAACTCATACCTGTGGAAATTCTGCGCGGAACAATACAACGAATACTTTTTCTACCTCACGATGAAGAGGGGGATTCCCCTTGATATATTGATCTAAGTTTCAAAATACCAGTTTTTCTTGTTTACAGTTTTATATATTTTAAGACTTAAACTGTCAATGGTTTTACGTCACTCGTACTCGGATGTGACTTCGGTGGAGCAGGTGGTTTAATGTGGGTCTGATGTGTAAAGTATACTTACAATGGCAATGCACCATAAATACTTACATTATGTCACTGGACAACGGCAAGGATACTAGTCAGTGATTGCAAAGAACCACTGGCTACATATTCATGGTTCACCTGCCACTTGATGTTTCTAATATAACACAATTCACAAGGAAGATCTTCTATACAAGGGGAGGTAATGGAATTATAAATCATCTCTAGATTTTGAACATACAAATTCTCGTATTGTCTAATATTATGTTATTAAACTGGCTGACTATAAATCTGGTACAGAAAGTGAGCTGTTCAAACTAACAGCCACAGCACAGGCAGCAACACGTTTTCACTTCATTAATCCATGTCACTTGATACAATAAACTACGGTAACTGCAGAGTCTTTGCACATGAGCGTGTGAGCGTGGTTGGCTCAGTCGGTAACATCTCTGACTCCCAACGAGAAGGTCCCAGGTTCGATCCCCGGGCTTCGCGTGGGTTGTATTTGTACGATCTTCTTTCGCCACACCGCCCATAGACAGGGACGTTAAGCTCTTGGTCTAGTCTCTTGGCGTTAAAAGAACCCACGCACTCATCGATAAGAGTAGGCTAATGTCGGTGTTGTGGTCTGTATCTCATCTCTAAATGCAGCTGAATCCATCTAGCTGTTAAGGCTGTGCTCCGAGGCCACACATGGGCCGTATAGCGTCTGCCAGAGGCGCCTTGTAATGCTTTCGGTTCGACCTCGTGAGCTGTGTCTTTCGCAATTCAGCCCAACGGGCTGCAATGATTGACAACAAGCCCAACACACTGCCACATAAGCACGCTAATCTAGAAAAACTGTAACAGCAAGGAGCGTACAGTTAGTTAGCAACTATTGGCTGTTTCCATTCCAATGCTTTCAGTGCATTTCAAGCAGCAAGCTGGCTTGAAGATGTAACAACGTGGTACTATTCGTATTGTTTTCAGGTGAAATGTCATGGTCAATTGAACCAGAGTCCTCCACGATTCCTAGTCTTTTTCATTCCCCAAGAGTTCCCACTGGACTATTAGTATTTTTAATACAGGAGTTTTAACGTCAAAGTTAAAACTTTGACGTTAAAACTCCTGTATGCCCCCATTTCTTGGCTTTTTAGACGACTTCGTCTAGTTATCCACAGGGGAAGTGCTTGCTCTGTTACTGCCATTGGTGCACGGGTGTGAATCCAGGCAAATGAAAAAGGGGTTGTTCTTCGAATTAATCATTAAAAGTACTTCAGCTGACATTTTTACAAAACCTCTGCGTGTTTTCCCTAAAACGTTGAAAACCGGGGATAGCTTAGGATTTTTTCATCTATGATTTTATTGCAGTCGTCGTAATTTTTACACAGTTCTCATTGCATTACAAAGCGTCTATAAATTTTTAAATGTGTATCACTTATTACATCAAAACACCAAAACTGACCGGAATTTATGGTTTCAAATTAAAATGATGTAACTGCCATAACAAACACATGATGTCCGCTGTTCTTTCATACTCTAAAGGTCATTTTAGATTTTAGTTGCAGTGAAGGCACGGGATTTGCTGCCTAAGTACAGAGTGTAGTTATTCAGTTACGTTTTGTTGAGTGCCGAGAGTCTTTTTCAAAGTGATAGAACTTTAACACACCGTACAAAAACAAAGCGCGACCATTCAGATGAAAACGTTTGATGACCATTGTTAACTGCTTAAAGTACTGCGAGCAAAATTGAATAAAAGTTCAATTATTTTAACACACAGACGCAGAACTATGGCCATCCAAATGAAAGCACTTGACAGTTACATACGAGTTAATGGTACAGTTGTTATTTTCCTATTTTATAAAATAAAATATCGTGATACGACTGTTGCAGTCAAGGCACTGGGGGACATATTACGCCCTCTCCCTCCCCTAGAAAGGTCGGGATTCAAGGGGTTGACATGACTTATCTTGATCTTGAGAAAGTGTTTTGTTTTGACGGATCTTCTCATCTGCACGACCAGGAAGGTTTTACTTCAGAAGAGTGGCAGCGGTTTCAGTGGTGAGCCAAACATAAGATTCCAAGACGCAGGAACAACAAAATCGCCTGCCGACAGGAGTGGGTGGGAAGAGAACAGGGTTAGTACTGGGAAGGCGTAAAATCCTTTTTATAGTCTAATACTGCATTCACACAAGACCGAAATGTTCGTGCTTAGTCAGATTATGTTAAAAAACATGTTTTACTATGAAAAGTATTCACCTCGGAGGGTATTGCACAAATCACAATCGAATGGTGGCGGCGGCATTGATGGCGGTGGTTGTGGAGATGGTGTTTGTGGTGGCGGCAGTGGTGGTGCGTGTGTAATGGCGGTGGTGTGTAAGTGATTGAGTGAGTGTAGGTGTGTGATGATGGTGGTGGTGGTGTGTGAGTGAGTGTGGGTGTGTGATGATGGTGGTGGTGGTGGTGGTGTGTGAGTGAGTGAGTGAGTGTAGGTGTGTGATGATGGTGGTGGTGGTGGTGTGTGAGTGAGTGTGGGCGTGTGATGATGGTGGTGGTGGTGGTGTGTGAGTGAGTGTGGGCGTGTGATGATGGTGGTGGTGGTGGTGGTGTGTGAGTGAGTGTGGGCGTGTGATGATGATGGTGGTGGTGTGTGAGTGAGTGAGTGAGTGTAGGTGTGTGATGATGGTGGTGGTGGTGGTGTGTGAGTGAGTGTGG
>JANVCJ010093149.1:0-10223 GCA_026413505.1 Epizoanthus ramosus
TGTTGTTACTCTAATTCTTCTGTTTAAACATAACAAACTTGTTATACCCTGTGGAAAATAGTCCTTGAAAAAGTCTCGGATGTCCTTGAAAAGTCCTTGAAAAGTCCTTGAATTTTTTTTAGAACTTTTTGTATGAACCATGATTATAAGTAGAGCAAGACTTTCATGTAACACTCGTTTTGAATGGTTCAAGTGGTTACAATCGGAAGATACTAGTAAGTTTTATTATGCTGCAGTGCACTAGGTTCTACCTATTAATAGTAAGTATTAACATACAATTCTGCAATATTTTAAGTTTGTTCATATATCAAAGATAATTTATATATCCATTCACTATAGAACACATTTTTTCTCATATTTCATTTCAACATGAATGTGAGATGTTATAATTCTATCAGGGTGGCAAAGGGATTTTTCATGAAGCATGACATGCCCTTTTTAATTTCTGTGACACATGAGATGGTCAATTTTCTCTGTAAATCATGATTTGAGTACAGTAATTCTCATGAAGCCCAACTTTTATTTTGTGTGAAATATGACTTTGCCCTTATTTCTTATGCCCTCCATTTTTATCTATGCTTTGTGAGTTTATCTGTGAATTGTGAATGACCATTTTATTTTCCATGCAGCCTGATCAACCCCCTCCCTCCCTCCTTTACCACCCTGTTCTTTTGAATCACAAATGTTTTGCCAGACAGTGTAAATACAGTGAAGCTACTTTGATTGTTCCCTTTTGGCATTGCTTTTTGCAAGGGGCAAGTTAACTTGACACTTGGCCACCTCCGGCAGCCAATCTTGATATCATTGTACTTTATATATAATTAATTATTTTATGATAAATACTACATACAGGTACAGGTGTGTGGTTATTCTGTGGATCAAATACTTTGTTTATTTATAATGACCACAATACATCTAGGAAGTATGTTGAACAGAAGAGTGCCAATTATGTTTTGGAAAGTTACTAGTTACAGATTTTGCAGTGTTCTACATCAAGTGGCTGTGTTACGAATATGACCTTGGTTATATAATAATTATTTGAATTAAGAGTTTGCACTGATGCCTGCTTCACAGCTTTGCTGGAATAGTATTTTTGAAAGGAAAATGACTTGATGGTTTCTAACATTATAAATAATTTACGAAATATTCAACAGAAATTGTGTGTATTCAAAGTCAAATTATGTCCTATTTTGCTAAATTTAAGCCACACGTTTCTCACAGTTGTCATGTGTTGCTCACCAGGTATTAACCCATGTGTTAATAAAGGCTGCAGTCATATTTGCCTGCTAGCTCCCAAGCAGAAGGGTGGTAGTACTTGTCACTGTGAACCAGGAGTGCAGCTGTTGTTTGATAAGAAGACCTGCAACACTTCAGGTACTGTGACATTGTTAATTAATAATAAGTGTAAGACCAAATTGTAAATATATTAGAATGACAGTTTGCTTCTCCTTACTGGAGACCAGTCTGTGGAAATGAAAATTGTGTCTTTATCCCTTCTTCTACTGGCTCCCAACAGCTTGTGTGTGGGTTAGTAGCCAAATACTAGCGATATGATTGTGTACTTTTAGAGAGTTAGAGTAGCATTTTAGTATTTGAGTTTAGAATCTAACAGAAATTTTGTGCTTTGTTTGATAATAACTGACTTGGTAGTTATTACTTATATAATAACAATTTCCAATTAAGTTTGGTTACTCAACAAAGTAGTTTCCAGTAATACAGCCAAATATATTTGATACTGAGAACAATATTATTAACCAGAGTTCTTCATGCCAAAAGCAAGCAAATTAGCTGGCTACAGCTTCTCCAGACATTTTTACTGTCTAAGTTTCTTTAGTTTTTTTAAAATACCGCTTTATTTTAAAATGAAGTAAATAGAACCATTGATCAGCTCTACCTCACAAAATAGGGGAATCCTGTATCTGGTCTGACTTGTACGTACATGGAACTCATTGCCATATCATTACTGCATCAATGGCCGATCAGTAGTCTAGAGATAATGATATGGAAATATTATTTAGTTTTCAGGAACAAGACATTGTTAATTCAGCAGTTATTGTTATTTTGTATTTTGCTTTAATAACAACTTGTCTGTTTATTGACTTTTTGTGTTATATTGACATTGTAGATGCATTTGTATGCAAGGCGAACTATTGCCAAAATGGTGGCACATGTATTAGCAGCAAGAATGCTACATTGCTTCCCAAATGCCTGTAAGTAGTGTGTGTTAATGTTGTGCTTGAAAGTGAAATATCCAAGATTATTTCAGCTACCCATTTGGTAGCACATTGTACTTTTCAAGTACTAAACTTTACGTACAGCTGTTTAGAAAGGGCTGACAATGTGTACTAGTGAATATGAAGCATTTAACTAATTGTATTTAATATTTACTAAATTCAAGATGTGCTATAAAAATACTACTATAATTATTTGAATACCATGATCAAAATGAATTATGGGTTGTAAGACAATTTGGTAGACACTGCATTGCACTGCACTGCACTGTCTCTTGATCCATTTTCCTGATAGGCACCAGCTGGTGCAATTTGCAAATTCTTTAAAATGCAGCAAGAGCATGAAATTGACCAGAAAAGAAAAAATCAAGGTAGAATAGGGATTTGGAAGAAATGGTCCCACCCAAAATTTCACTGCATAGACACTTTAATAAAAAATATATATTTAAATCATAATTATTTTGTTTGTTATTTTCTCAAAAATTTAGAAAGCACCCATTATAGATTATATTAGATAGCAATGTTCCTGTTACAGTTGTAGATCATCATATACTGGTGCAAAGTGTCAGTTTACTCTGGGGCCCAATCACGGAGGTGTCAGCGGTGGAGAGTCCAGTGATGCATCCACATCGGCACAACATGCTTCAGAACTAGAAGGAATTGGTAAGAATGACTTACAAACCCTTTGGTCACAACAGTTTTTATTGCTTAATTAATGTTGGAAGTGACCTGAAATCACAAACATAAAATGACACAATGAAACATTTAATAATTGTTTACAATAAAAGCACAGATAATCTAATTTAAAGTTCAATACTTTCCCACAAAATGTACGCAGTGTTAACACAGGTTTGTCTGTTGTATCACTGGTTTGGCTTGCTTTGTCATAGTTTGCCCTGTTGTATCACTGGTTTGGCTTGCTTTGTCATAGTTTGCCCTGTTGCATCACTGGTTTGGCTTGCTTTGTCATAGTTTGCCCTGTTGTATCACCACAAACTTGAACATAGGATTTTCACTTAATCATGATGAAATGTTAACTAAACTATTGTTTGAATCAAGTACAGGTTGGAAATGCAAATAAAAACTTGTGGTTTTCTAAATTTTTTCACTAGTCAGGAAACAAAGAACTTTTGATATTCCCTTTGTGAAAACTAAGCCCTTCTCCAATTCCTTTACATTTAAGAGTAGCAAATTTTACAGCAAGGAATCATACGTAAATCATGAGTAATGGGATGCTCTAGTTTTAATCAAAGGTAATAAGAGTTCTTTAAACAAAAAAGTTATCCAAACCTTGTCAGCTTTGTCAGTTGTGTTTCCCTGTATGTAACCACTTTGTTTGCCTATTTTCATCACTAATGTTTGTCGAGCCGGCATAATTATTTGTTTTTGCTTTTTCAAAGCAACTCTACTGACTACATTGCCCCCAAGAGATTGGGGGAAATATTGTCTCAGTAGCCTCGGTTTGAAAAAGTAAAATCAAATACAGCTGCTCGAGGAACAATCATGATGACAATAGGCAGACAAAGTGATAATATACTATGTAGTGCTGAAAAGTTATACAGAGCGGAATAATAGTACAGTCTGGAATAATAGTACAGTCTGGAATAATAGTACAGAATGGAATAACAGTACATGTATACAGTCGCATATAGATGGAATGAAGCAAACAAGAGCCAGATTGAACTTGACTGAATTGAACAGAGAAATAATTAGAAGTTATTTGAGCAAAAACTCTTAAAATAATGAGGAATTGAACAGCAATAAAACAAATTAAAGACACATTGTACACAATAAGGTCAGTAAGTTGATAAATTTATTGAAGTACAGCACAAGTTTGAGGATGTTTACTTTTTGCTTTGCACTGTGGGTCACTGGAAGTGTTGATGCAATCACGGACTGGAAAAATGTATTGCTTGAAAATAATAGTTTAATATTGGAAGTTATGATAAAAGACACTTAATTTTTTTCTGCAGTATGGAAAATTAGTAATCGTACAGTGCCAAATAAGCATGGTATAGTAAGTGCAAAATTTGGTAGAAAAAATAATTAGTACATGTATGATTATTTGGTACTACATAACTTACAAGGGAAACATGACTTCTAGGACAAACCGCAACATGCTGACAAGGTTTGGATAGCTTTATTGTGTAAATAACACTACCTATGACCACAACCAGAGTGTCCTCCTGACCATGGGTAAATGTTTTAAAAAAGATAGTTTTTTAGGTATTTTAGAGTAGGTTTTCTTGCATGCTATGCATAGTCTTAGTATTGTATTAGTGAGATAATTATGTGTACACATTATTTAGTAACATTTATATTATAAAATAAACTATTAAGCTAGACAAACTTGCAGCACCTAGTATTTTTACTAATCTATGGACATCATTTTTATAACATTTACATTTTTGGAAATAATTGCAAGGACATTTGATATATTCCGAAGTTTGATTGTTAGAATGATTTGAATGAGTAATGGTTCTTGTTCTCTTTCTGTGTATTATTATTATCCAAAGGCATGAATGCAGTCAGTCATTGTTTCACTGTTGGTTGTTTTCAGGTACAACTGTAGCTATTGCAATTGGAGTTATCTTGGCCATCCTGTTGATTTCTGCAATTGTTGGATATTTCATTTACAGACGAATACAAAGACAGTAAGTGTTTGTGACTTGTTGGACAGTAAATGTTTGTGACAGTCAGTGTTTGTGACTTGTTGAACAGTAAGTGTTTGTGACTTGTTCGACAGTAAGTGTTTGTGACTTGTTGGACAGTAAGTGTTTATGACCAGTTGGACAGTAAGTGTTTGTGAATGTATCATTCTCAGGTGGGTCCTAGGTTCACACAACAACCCACTGAACATGTGATTGGAAGCAGTCTTAATCATGAACTGTACACAACCCAACTATATAAAACACCTCTAAATGTTCAAACCTTGTGCATATTTCTTACAAATAACAATTGAAGACTTAAAGAACTGTTTAAATTTTAGATATAACAGTGAGAGTTAATTAGTTTCATATTGCTACCATCAGTAACCACAGCCAGATGAACTTTGAGAATCCTGTATATAAGAAGACAACAGAATCCAACAGCTCGCTTGACAGAGTTCATTTTGTCCGATCACCACATGGAAAATCTCAGGCACTGCTGGTAAGCAAACCTGATACTTTGCCTTGCAAAGGGATCATTCTACATTGTTCATGTTTATCACACTTGTATGAAATAGGAAGAGAATGATATATTTCTTGGGGAAGAGGAAAGTTTCATATTACCCCCTGAGTAATGTGTGTACCATTTCGATCTGAGTAGGATGTCATAATTTAGTAAAACACTGTCAGTTTCAGTTAATCTAAGACAATGAACTTTAGTTTACATCATCATTTATTACTTCATGTTTGGGCCCTTGTACCACAATTGGCTGGCTGTAGTGTTACAATACAATACAATAGTTACAGGTGTGTAGTATCTGTAGTGGCTAGGGTAGTTTAATATAGCAAGTGTTTAATCTGTGTGCACATAATTATTATTTCAATGTGCTGTTTGTAAGTTTATGATGTAGTTTGGGTTGAGTTGTATTCAATATTTTCCACTGTGTACTGTCAATAAGCTGTCATTAATCATCAGCCTTTAATATTTATTCCTTGGTAGGGTTAGGGTTAGTGTTAGTGTCCATTTTATAGAGGTACCTATCTAAATGAGGTGTCCAATTGTCGATCTTAATGTGTACATTTTAAGGAGGTGCCTATGTTAGTACACAACTTTCATAATGGCAGAAGACGCAAACTAGTTACATTAAAACGAGGCTACACTTGGGTCGAACATGTAGATGGTCGAATGCTGAATGAAGGCTTCCCAAAACGAAATGATCATCAAAGACACAAGCCAACATAAACACAGGTTTTAAAGTCGATGTATTTATTAGCAATTTAGTTATAGAAACACTACATTTTATCACTCGAAATTCATAAGCTTCCAACCGCTCATGCTTGGAGCTTTACTCCTAGGCCGAAAACCAGAAACCAGTACAGAATTCTTGGCCTCGTTTTCATGTACACTGGCTGAATGCCATCAGCCATTATGAAAGTTGTGTATGAGGTGCCCATTTTAAGGAGGTGCCTATGTTAATGAGGTGTCCATTTTAAGGAGGTGCCTATGTTAATGAGGTGTCCATTTTAAGGAGGTGCCTATGTTAATGAGGTGCCCATTTTAAGGAGGTGCCTATGTTAATGAGGTGTCCATTTTAAGGAGGTGCCTATGTTAGTAAGGTATCCATTTTAAGGAGGTGCCTGTCTTAATGAGGTGTTCATTTTAAGGAGGTGACTGTCTTAATGAGGTGTCCATTTTAAGGACATGCCTATTTTATTGAGGTGTCCATTTTGACTTTGTAAATGCTTTATTGGCATGACCTTGTGTGTTGCAGGCACTTTTAAAGCATACTAGATGTTACAAAAACAGCAAATTCGGAAACAAAACATTTTAACGACCATTTTAAAATGAGAAGTCTGTTAGGTGAGAGATGACAGTCTGTATTTCACTGCCTTATCTGTTTTACTAAGTCAGAGTTTCATTTTATATGTACTACACTATTCTGCAAACACCACCAAAATATCAGTATATATTACACATCTCAGAGAAGAAATCAACACACAATGTATAGTATGACAATACTATTGATCAGTTACTTTAGATAAATCTTGCTGAAAATGAATAATTTGTAATGTTCAGCCTGTACCTATTGACCTTTGTTTCTCTCTTTCATTTGTAGAGTTGGAATGAGCAAGACTGCTAATAGATATGCACTCAGAGATAATTATTATTATTATTATTATTATAATTACATAAATATAAATAGTATTGATAATCATAAATTTAACTTTCGGGTGATTGCTAATGTCCATAAATATTTATTGTACAAGAAAACTTGAAAGGGACATGCAAGCACCTGAGAATGTTTATCAAATTACAACTTACTCTTCACGTTGAGAATATTTTCATACAGTTAATGAGTGTCACGAAAATGCGTAGCTTGGTAGTTAAAAAAGTGTAAATATAATTTGCAAAATAGTGAGTAGGGGCTGCCAGCCACTTGTATCAGGTGAGTTGCAGTCATAGAATACAAGTGGAGGAGGCAAGGTATTATAATGTTACAGAGCAGGCTCACAAAATGTCTGCTTGATTTTTCTATTGAATAAGAATGCCAATTGATAACACAAATTGGATAATTTGAAAACGTTCAAGTTTTTTGTAAATAATAATTTTAATAAACGTCCTTCAGAGATTGCTATAATTTTGATCTCCAGGAGATTGAATGTACCATGCCAGATTTGTTCTGATCTGTTAATAAATCAAGTATTCTGTACTCCCAGTGCACTTGGCAGTTGGTATCACAAGAGTTTTGTAAATTGTAGGTACTTGTATGTTCTCATGTCCAAACACCTGAATTTGCAAGATCATTTTTATGTTTTGTAACTGCGGCAGTGCACACAGCTCCAGAAATGTGGCTGGTGTAAATGATTTCTCGCTGCACTGTTAGCAAGAAATGAAAATGTTCCTACTTTTACTTGTGGAGCATCTTATCTGGTAGTAATGTTAACTCAGTGGTATAAATTAGGGAGCAGGTCAAAAACATGTCCTCCTGGGCCAGGGACCCTACACAGCTGCCAGCATATGGCTGTACCCTCTCTCCCCTTGTAACTGCCACACACACTGGGTTAGGGTTAATTGATTGAATTTACGCGAAGTTCAGGAGTCGTGTTACTGCCATGCTGAACTTGGTTACATTTGTACTTTGTTATTATTGTTATGTTTTAATTGAGTATGGCACAGATGACTGTACATAACAAAGCATTTGAAGCATGCCTTAGACACAAAATAGGAAATGATAACCCAGCACAGTTTTGGAGATATCCAACGACAAAAATGTTTTTAGTACAAGGTTTTGACTCTGGAAGAGGTAGCAGCCCCAAACCCTACCCTAGAAAGGATCTATTGAGAGCACTTGTATTTGCACTTGCTCCCTTAAGCTAGATCTTCTGCAACTTAGGTATAAAATCGTGTAAATGCTATTTATTGTACAAAAGTGTTCATATGTAGCTGGACAATATGCAAGCTATTGCTAGTATATTTTTGGTTCTTATAAATAAATTATATTTTTCAGAGTAATAAGAAATCCCGAAATTGTCAAATCATCTAATATGCACAAAACATAAGAACAGATAAAGTAGCAAAAGCAACCTGTTCGTTAGTATGCGAGGTTGTGGCATGCACTGAAACTGAGTCAGTGCAGGGACAGTTGGCAGATACGAGATTCCTGTCAACGTCATCTACGCCATTATGTGATGCAATTTGTTGATCTTTGTCAAACTTTGTATTTTATTCTATTTACTTTACTTTAAATTAGTTTCAAACATGAGATCAACACTTTACGATTTCCAAGATATTCCTTGCGATATAAGTAACTGAATTGTGGCGAATAACTTTTTTCAAATATGAGTGCAGTTGTTAGTAATATTATCACAAAGAACAGGCTGTCTTTGGTTGTTTGTCTGTTTTTGGTAAAGATTGTAAATATTTGTAAATGTTTAAGAATTCAAAGGGCACTTTATGTAGCAAGGACTTTTGCCCCTTGTTCTTTGTATATTTTGCTGAGTAAATGCTGGGATGCCCTGGTATACAATAATCTAATCCCTCGTTTACGAGGGTTTCCTGGTTATCAAGTTAATTATATTCAATCAAGTATAACGGTATTTAAGTAGTCATGTCGACGAGTTCAATTTTATTATATCGTAGCACTGTTTTTTTCTCAGTTTTGTGGAGTGCACGTTAATTGGAGTTACTGGAGAACAAGCTAATTGTCTGAATTTGTTGACAATTATTTGATTTGAGGTATTTTCTGACTTTACTATATTCGGGTCATTGTGATCGCTGCAGATGGATTAATGCTAGTCACGTGACTGCTAACTGATCAATGCTTTCAGCGCGCCCAACAGTTTGGAAAAAGCACGCAATACACATGCATTCTTTTTTGTATAAAATATTGAAAAGTGAAAACGCAAAGAATTGTCATTGACATACGACACAGATAAATTAACTAGTACGTGTAAATATGTCGCACAACACAACGATTAACATTGACTTGTTTCCTATTGATGATACTGCACGCGGCTACTGGTTTAGTTTAGTGTATAGTGTTTTCACTTTTGTAAAGAAATCGTAAAGTACTTGATTTGTATTTAAAGGAAAGCAGCGTTATAGCATTGTTCCGTTCAACATGTATATACCAATTCGAAATATGTGAATAAATAAAATTGAATAGCTTCTTGTCTTTCTGATCATGCTGTTTAACCAAGCCTCGCGGTCCCCTGTCCGATTGCTCGGCACAGAATATGGCGCTATAGCCACTCTCGTTAGGTTCACATTTAGTGGTACTTGGGGTAGCAGCTTACGGGGGGGATTGCTACTTTAAGAGGTGGTTCTTGGGCTCCAAAATATGTTGACTAAGACGTATGGCCCACTGTAGTTTTCTGGACTGAAATAGTTCTCAGAAACCCAAATACGTAAACCCAACATGAAAGGGTTAGTCTATTTATTTCGCAGCATACTGAAGGGTACATCACTATCCCCGTCACTCCCATTATTGCCTCTATCGGTTCCACTTTTAGAGGCCTTTAGAGTCGGCCAAGAAAACTAAAGCTGGTATGCTGCCTTCATCTGAGTTGCTGCTCCCAATTTCCTCTATAATTACATCCCCACTTTGTTTTTAAAAATAATCGGATATTTGGACCACGATACCATTGGGGTGGGCCGATGTTATATGTTATCCTGTCCTGGTGCATTTGGTGGTGGATTAGCATCTTTGATGGGTACGGTGGCGTGGTGTAAGTGGTGGGTGTTCCATGGTCTCGGGGGACTCCTTGGTGAGGCAAGCATTTATGTCAAGCACCCTTAGAGACTTACTCCCATCCCCACCCCCAATCTTGTTATCAATAAACA
>JANVCJ010093160.1:0-10221 GCA_026413505.1 Epizoanthus ramosus
GACCTAAGTTTCAGCCAATCAGAGCGCGTGATTTGGTTATTGGCCCTAGAAATCAGAGTTGTCATATAATAAATATTGTTATTCATTCCAACTCCAGCGTGGATTGAGAGATGCGAGACTATTATCTGACAAGACTAATCATGCTTCAAATGCACAGAGAGCTGCACGCAAGGCAAACAGATGAACGGCGCCATTTAGATTCTCAATTTCGATACCTAGAAGGGGATTCTTTTATTTTGTTGCAGACAAAATGCAGATCCCTCGCCCCTGTGCCCTATCGATAAGCTTGTGGGATGACGACAGAACACCATCTCGGGAGACAGGGGTACGGTGATCCGTCGGGCCATGAACAAAGCAGAACTCTAACTGATGGCAAACCAGGATGAAAGGGATGAACATGATGAGCCAAGCCGGCGAGTTCGACATTTGTGCCTGTAGCGTCATAGATATTACTATCGTGGCTCAGAAGGTTCAGCACTAATTATATTACTTTTTACGCAAACAAAATAAAAATCTACAACGCAATAATTGTTTTCACTACGTAATGAATGTTTTCACAAGGCAATAACTTTTTCCACAACGCAATAAATGTTTCCACAACGCAATAAATGTTTTCACAACGCAATTACAATTATTGCCTTGTAGATGTTTATTTTGTTTGCATAAAAAGTAATATAATTAGTGCTGAGCCTTCTGGGCCACCGTATATTACCGGTACTTTATAATTTACATGCAATATCTAAACGATACGAATCAATGTCTGTGCCAGAACTCACCAGTGAGTTGAACATCCAGAACAATTTTGATCGAAACCTTTCGTTTATCGATAACTTCGATCAACACACCCTTACCCTAACCCTAACCCTAACCCTAACCCTAACCAGCCTAACTTTTGAACCAGTTGACACAAACCCATAACATGACCATTCATTTTACATCTCTTGAAGAGTAGAAGTGTTTGGTGTTACTCATTTCTTACAACTGAAGAGTTGAAAATTCCCACCCAGCCTAACTTTTGAACCAGTTGACACAAACCCATAACATGACCATTCATTTTACATCTCTTGAAGAGTAGAAGTATTTGGTGTTACTCGTTTCTTACAACTGATCATGAAGAGTTGAAAATTCCCACCAAGCCTAACTTTTGAACCAGATGACACAAACCCATGACATGACCATTTATTTTACATCCCTTGAAGAGTAGAAGTGTTTGGTGTTACTCATCTGCCCTGCAGAAATGAATGTAATACCAACCTTAAAAAGAAGCGCATTTTAATGTCTCTTGTAAAACTAGAAGGCACCAGTCTTCGAACATCTCAATGCAGCTGTTTATATTTCAAAAACAATAAACCTTGTTATATGCTCCTATTATTCTTTAACTAGTAAACATGTTATGTTGGGAAAGATGCTTTCAGGATTTTCTACCCTGGTGTTAGATAACTGGAAAGCACTTCTGAGTGTATTACAATTTTATGTTTAATATTCTAGTAATTTAGCATCTGGCACCTTATTATAATTTTAGTATAGCAAATCTAGCTTAGTTTTGTTTAACAAATAGATTCCATTTTCCGTGCGTCTGTTCACTAATAGACGTTCAAATGACGTCAAACATGAACACGGCGAGAGAACCAGAAGCGGCACACGAGCCGAAGGCGAAAATGGAATCTATTTGTTTTATACAATAATCGAAACAGATTTTCGAGGTTTTACAAGAGTAGAGAAGCAGTGGCGTGACGGGTGTCGTCATTTTGGTGTCAGTTCAAAAATAGGTCACAGTTTTAGACCAATCACAGCGCGCGTTAATTATCTTGTTTATTGTATAAATATTTTTTGCGGTTTTAGAAATGATATAAATATTGTATTATGATTAAGGAGGGTCACAAGTTTAGTAGTGTTTTTCACTATTTAGGTGTTACCTTCATTAAATAAAGTCTTTATTATTGTTATCTTTATTATTTCAATATCTGTATGTTAGTAGCATATAATAGTATATAATCAGCATGGAAATTAGCCCCATAAATTCAATGCATTATATACTACTGTGTTCACATCTTGAAAAGAGACGCTTTGAACTGTGCTGGAAGACTATGCGATCGCGGCCACATTCTTTATCCGGGTAACTGTACATTTGGTTGAATGTTGATAGGTTCCACTGACACGTGACGTACCCTGTCACGTGGGAAGCCGGACCAGGGACAGCACAGCAGCTCGTGAAACCCTTGGCGATAGTTTGTGTTAAATGTGTAATATATCAAAGGATTCACGGCCGTGTAAATATAGTTGAGATGCCTTACACTAAGATACAATCGTTTTAAATCATCGCAAGACCAGTTGGAGCCAAGCTTATAATAATATAAGAAAAAGAAAATATAGTAAGGTGTCCATGATATGAAGAACAGAATCACTACCGTCACTAACATGAGAGTGATTCGATGAGTCATCTTTCTTCGTCTTTGTTGGGCTTCTGACGATAAACCAAGTTTGATGTTTGCTAGATAGCGTTGTTTCACAATAATTACCGTGTAAAATATCGTCATTGAGATAAACGGGAGACCCCCAAATATGACGAATGTAAGCATTCTGTCAATTTTCCATAGGTCTTCCCATGCTTCGAAGAACTGTGGTAAACCGTAAGAACAGAAAGGATTCTCCTTCTTGTTATGATCCAACGAATAAGCAAAGAAATAATAAAAGTAAAAGACAGTGGAAAAAATCCAAGTGAAACAAATGAATGGCGCAGTTCGCTGTGAGATTATGGACAACTTCATCGGGAAGGCGATGCTTCTAAACCTTTCAGCTGCGATGAAAACCATACTCTGTGATGAGACGCTTACAGAAACTTCGACAGCAAAATGAGTAACTTTGCAAAATATGTCACCCAGCACTCCGTCCACTTGCCACGGAGCCCACCCGAAATAAACCTCTTTCATCAGTCGTGGTATAACACATAGGGGGATAAGGAGATCAGACGCGGCCATATTGACAATAAAATAGTTTACAGATGTTCGCAGTTGGCTGTATCGCTTGTAGAATACAGCGATAACGGACAAGTTTCCAAAGAGGGCAAAGATGAACAGTATGGCATACCCCGCAATCATCAATACTTGATCTCTGACGCCGAGGACATCGGGATCGTCGAAAGGTGTGCAAGTGTTTAGTGAGACGGAAGCATTCCCAGCTCCAATCGATGTTGTATTTTCCATTTCTTGGAGGCAGTAAATGAAACAGTAAGCTATTCGATGAAAATACTAGCTCCGACGACACTAAAAAAGAAATCGTTTGTTATAATCAAATGATTGGTTCTCTTTTGAAACACTAATCTAACTAGGTTTTGTTGGTGATATCAACATTTTGGAATTCTTAGGAAGTGCTTACACTCTAACTTGCAGATAAATCAACCAGGATTAATGCTCTAAACTTACCAATCCCCTTAAAAGTTAGAAAGCGATCGACGGAAAACACATTGTGTACCAATGTAAATTTCCAGTTTCGTTTTTATATGAAATAATGTTAGACATTTCTCATTGTAAAAAGTTGAATTTATTGTTTACATAGTTAAAAATTTCTTTACTAAATGCATGCATGTCAGACTTGAGAAAACGATGCGGACCCTAATTTTAAAAATCGACTGAATGACTCACTTGCAGAGAAACGAAGATTTTGATCCGGTATAACTACCGAAATGAGATTTTGAAAGAATCGTATAAACGCGAACATGGGTTTTCAAAGAACAATCGGGATGAACTCATTTCGAAATGAATTTTTTTCTAGTATAATGTAGTCACCGTCTTGGCCTCGTTGATTCAGTTACCTAAGAAGTCGCGGATCCAGAGTATTGCTGACCTATACGCTAAAGCGATAGTCAGAACTTTTCAGAGTGGCCTATTATCTATACATTTTCTTTACAGTGTCGTGAAAGCAATGGTCCTATCATCGGATACAAATTAGAGTGCATCTGGGTTTCTCTCCCTTAGCGACAGTCAAGTTTTGGGTGCTGGAGCCGCGCCTTCTGAGTCACTGCGAAATATTGTAATTTCAGACATCATGTCCACAGACGATTACTTTCCTTCTTATAGGGAAGAACTCTCCCTCGAAGAAACGTTTTTTCTGATTAGAATCTTGTCAGGCAGGGAGGGAAAAAACGTCTGCGGGCAGACTAACATCATAAGGACGCCCTTAAAATGACAAAAATATCAACATTTCGTTCCGTCCTATAAACTGGAGATTCTATAGATCGTTTCACACAAAAAGGTGTCCAAGAAAAAACTAATATCAGAACAATATTTTAAATGTTTTTTACAGAGCAGGTAAAGTGGTGCACCAAGATGGTGGACCAAAATGTACTCTGCAAATAAAGCTGTTTTCTTCCAATAAGAACGATTGGGTGCACTTAAAAACCTTTAGCTATGACTTTTAAATGTTCATGAAGACGGAAAATTTTTCATCTGTCCAAATACAAGGATTTTTACGACATTTAGGAAATTTATGCTGAGTCAGATTGTCATAAAATTAAAAATACTGCAACTCAAAATTGAATCATCGTTTCGACGTAAAACTTTCAAAGAATGAATTTTGATCCCGATATCTATTTCTAAGTACCTCACGAAAACTCCTGGACGCCTTAAGCTGCCAAACGTCTTTTTATTCCAACTGGCTCCCGTCGTGTCTTCAACAAACCGGATAGATTTGTGCGTAAGCACAAAAACCTATATCCACTAATTCTTATCCTCCAGAGGAGCGAAATGAAGTGTCAATAAACACGTAGCTGCTCCAGGAACTTGCTATTATGATTTACTTTTAAACATCATAAATGAAACAAACGTTTCCGGCAAAATGTTTAGGGAACCGTAAGGTACGTAATGAGACACATGCACCTTGTGATCAATGTTTCATAAACTGAAGTTCAATAGCTCTCTGCACTCTAATCACACCAATAAAACAACATGCAAAAACAACGGTTCAAAGCTCTACTTACCGGGCTTAAGATCGGTTTTCTTTCCTGGTCTCTTCAGTTGACTTTGTTGTTATCAACTTTCTGATGGAGAATGTTTTTCAATCCCTGTCCTCTGCTTATTGCAAGCAAAGTGTTTCAAATGAAATTTGAATTTTCAATTATAAAGTTTGATTGATTGATTGATTGATTGATTGAATTATTTAATTTGCATTGGCTGGGTTGTGGCTGAATTCACGCGAAGAAGTACCATTAGTAATGCTATTTTTCATTATTATTATCTGTGTCTTTAACGAATTAAAATTCGCAAACTTGGTATATACCGGGGATTGCATGATCAAGCAAGGGACCACTAACTTCGGTTTTAAACAATGGTTCACAGTCATAGTGTTTTTATTAGACTTTCTACTAAGTAAATAGTCAGCGGTGAACTGTTCTTCCATCGATACATAATAGAGCTAGAAGACGCCGTTAGTAGTATTTCAGTTTACAATTATTTGAATTTGCTCGTCTGATCAGTACTCTCATTGGCCCATTTTATATTTTGTATTTTAAGTTTTCAAATGATGACGACCATATTCTAATATCAAATTACGTTTCTCATTTTAATGATTTAAAAATCCCTTGACGAAGGACAGCTTGCAATTGATTGCCCGAAACTGATACCGGGAAACCGCGTAGGACGTGATGCTAGAAACATATGTCTAATTGGCACTGTCATCCTGGAACTCTACTCCACAACAAATTCTTTTACAATCAACAAATGAATTGTATTTTTGTAGATGTACTATTAACAAGAAACATCACATTTTTTCTCGAAGAATTAATGAAAAATACCACTCGTATTTGATGAAAATGACAAATGCCACCCGTGCTGCGCACTCGTGGTATTACTGACACTTTCATCAAATACTCGTGGTATTTTTCATTAATTCTTCTCGAACGGTGGTGTTTCCTATACAAATTAGCTCTGTAATGTCTCTCCGGCTTTATTAATTAGTTAGGTTTCTTTCGCAGGTTCCAGTGCTGACGTGACCCTTAGAGAACGCATTACTCTCAAGGGACTGGCGCCCATGTTGGCTGGACGTTTCAAGTACAAGACATACAAAGGCTCGCTCACAACCCCGCCTTGCTACCAGTCCGTGCGCTGGATTGTGGCCGATGAAAATATTCATATTTCCGATGAAGAGGTGAGTTACATTTCATTTCAAGTCTTGGACGCCATTTACATGAGGTGATATATCCTAACAGTATGGCGAAACTAACAGGAGATCGAGAGTAATTCACATTTGGATGCGGACCCGATGCTCTCATCAGATTCAACAGCTTGTAGATATGGATAGCAGCAGTATACAAGAGTAGAGCCAGGCAACTGATAAACACGAGACGAAAGAGTTCAAAATAAACTTAAGATAAAGGATCGGAGAATTAATTAACGAGGAAAAGATGTTGTTGTCAGTAACAGTTATCAAACTAGATGGCAGTAATTGTACTAGTGAACTAAGTTTGAAAAATCTCCCTTGAGAAATGGCGCATCTATTTTACGACAGCCTTGAAACATAATTATTAAGAAAGTGTTTTCTGATTGCATTATGATGGTTTTTGCGGAATTTTATCAATTTATTTTACGTAGATTGATATCATATCCTAATCTTTACTGATAATTGTCTTCATTAGTGAATACGGCTATTTGGTGTACTTCAGTATTTTCGAGGGTCTTAATTTTCACGATTGCCAACAAATCCCAAAATAAAGGAACTGTGCCAAAAGGAATTGCGAAAATTAACGACGCGATATTAATACCTTGCTGCAAACCTCTTTATTTTACATTTTCTAAAATACAATTTATGATTTTAAGCAATACAGCAGAGAGAAGATATATCGTAGTGGTGTATTATAATTAACTGCTTGTTCGTATGGCCAACGACAATATACAGATAACAATATACTATCATCAAGAGTGGGGCTAAAATGAATCACCTGCAGCGAATTGTCCATTAATAGGGTCGGCCTAGTCTACACTATCTTCGATTCTCATGCAGATAATTGACAACCATCTGTTAAATAAGTGTTTATGTCAGTATTTCTTACGACACCTCACAGACCTACTGCGAAAGTTATATTTATGAACATGGAATCCACATCATGATTCGTTTTCGAAAAAAAGTTCATAAAAATGAACATCTCCTCCTAAAATATGAAATAATTGCTTCTCGAAGGGGGACTGTGTAAAGTTAATGTAATAGTCCTTTTCACAGTTCCTAAATTGTAACCAAGCCTTTGCCTGTAACTGAGGCGAAGGTTGTAATGCTTTAACATCACAATAGTTCAGTATAATTTACACATCAAAAGAAAGGTTTGTATCAAAGCATGGACAACTTTCGTCTCGGTTTCATGCAAAGGTTGGCTACAAATTTAGGAACTGTGAACAGGACTATTATGGATAGGTGGTTAATTAACAACCTAACAAATGAATAGCACTTTTGAAAGCAGTTTATTGCCAGGATTAATTTCTCCATCAGAAACAGTAGCGAAACGGGCGCCATGTTCTCTTGTTTCACGCATAAATAGGAAAGGTGAATTGTCAGTGGTGGATATTCACCTTTTATTGACCAATCAGAGCGCGCGAAAAGTGCTCTTCACTTGTTAGGTTTATACGGTACTAATAAAGACGAGACACTGAATTGTTCCAGGCACAAATCGGACGGCCGATTATCTTTAATTTATTTGGGCTGGCGCTCGTTGCTTCAGTAAATCGGCAACAGTTTCCTTGCTTATATTAAATCAACCCAGAAAAGAATGGCTTATTGACAACAACAGGCAGATAAATTTACAGCATGTGGCGAATCCTGCGCCGTAGCTGAGAACCTCTCACAGGTCCCTTGGACGGCCTGAGTGTAAATTACAGGTAGCCTCTTGTTACGTTGTTATACTGAATCACTTCGTTATTGTGGACAATATATTATTATTATTATTTTATTATTTTTTTTAAAAATTATAACAAGGTAAAAGGTTTTTTAAAACTTATCTGAACGTTTCAAAGTTAATTGTTCATCGTCCGAGATAAAACAGATGCTTTATCTCAGTTTTATCTCCGCTGAGGATGAACAATTAAGTTCGAAAACATTCAGACAACATTTGAAAACCATTTTACCTTGTTTTTTAAGCATTTTATCTTGGCGGAATACGACAATATTGTTATTATTATTATTATTATTATTGATTTATTATTTAGGGTTATCATCATCATATTTATTGCTCTTCCTTTTTATTTCTTCAGCTTAACGTGTTCAGAAAGCTCAAAGCTAAGCATGGATTTAAGCACGGAATGATGTGTAACAACAATCGTCCAACGCAGCCTCTCAATGGGCGAAAGATCCTGGCTGCATCTTAAAAGAATTCTTGGATACTTGTTGATGCCATGAGACTGGCAGCAATTAGTTATTTGTAGCTGATTATCATATATAGGTACCGAACAGCCACTAGAGGGTGAGCAATAGTGCAAAATGGGGACAGGCCGCAAATTAGTATTTCTTAAACTAGGTATTAAAATACCTATCACGGGTTATAAAGTAAAAAGGAAGACCGGGTTATTCTAATGTATGGAGTCAAGTAGCATGAACAATAATAAAAGTCTAGTACTGATAGATTGCTGACGTATTTCGTGATATTCTTAGTCCTAAATCATGATACAGGGTTGACTTTGAAACAGTTCACCACTTCCATATATTTTCTGCTTCAATCTAAAACTGGATAAAACTGGTCAAACTCGCACTTATCCACCAATGCCGGTCTGCTATACATATCATGCACACAGAGCTGGATACGCACATGTATATATGTGTTAAACATACGCGGATCCAAAAAAAACCGGACTGCTATTCTCATATTCTAGCGCCAAAGATGCGCGCTGGTATAGGGAGATCTGAGGCCATGCCAACATACAATACTCTAACACGATTTTTGTTTTCGTTCTTGAGACTCAAATGCCATGTTCCAAAATTCTGACCATTTCCTGAAACCGGCTTGAACAGGTCTGGTTTTGCGTCTGTTCAGTGCTGCACTGAGCGGTAAATTACCTCACAAAATTACATTACCAATACAGGTTGACATAATATATTTCTCGCACAATTCTTAACGTGTGCTAACAGGAGATAGCTAAAATACTTGGGGGTACTGAAGGGAAAATGTTAAAAACTTGGAACCAAAAACATCGCACCTTTTCACAGCATTCTTAGATAAGTGGTCATAAGTGTTCTAAGTTCATTTGCACGTTGACTGAGTAGACAGACATACATACATACATACATAAAACTCTTCTAAACCAGACTGGATGTGGCAGAAGTTGTTGAAACACGAATCTACGGGCGGCCCGCTTCCCCGAAAAAATGACATTTGGATTTTTTAGATTTAAATCCGGCTTCTACTGTATTCTGAATTTACTTCGAAAATAAATGAGCTCGTCCTAGCAGAGCACAGATTTTCATTTCGCAATATACGGATTATCATTTCCTAAAGAACAGATTTTCAGTTCGGTTTTTGTTCCAATTCGTTCACACTATTTCGCTAGACCGAAATTGTTAGATCGAAAAATTGCTCAACGTCCCTGTCCACGGACGGTGTGGCGAAAGATGGTCACACAAATTCAACCCCCGGCCAAGGCCGGGAATCGAACCCGGAACCTTCAGGTTGGGAGGCAAGGGTCTTTATACTGACTGAGCTAACCACGCTCACACTGCTGATATAATACGCTTTAAATTAACATGAACGGTTTTAGTCCATTTTAAAGCCGAAATATACAATTCACTTCTTGTTGTAAAACAGTTGTGTATAGAACAACAAATACCGGCTCAAATTCAATTCCGTTTGCACCAGGACAAAGTTAAAGACACGTACAAATTGACGTTGATGTCACGGATCTCTCCAAACTACATCCAGTTATATTTTTGGCATGGCCATGCGCAGAAATAAAAATGTGGAACTCTTTTAGCGTATCAGTTCAAAAACTCTTTTGATTGCCACCCTATCCCTTGGCAAGCTTAGATTGACTGGACTCCATGAAGGCATCAGAGTGGGAATGCGAATGATAGGACGAAGGAATAGAATCATGATATGGCGCTTGCTGGTCGTTAATTGTGTCGGAAATGAAAATCTTATCTAGTAATTAGAAAATAGACAAAAACGACCGTTTTCTAATTAACAGTTATACAACGAGCTTGAGTTTTATATCAGTGATTAATCCACGAGGCGAAGCCGAGTGGATTACCACT
>JANVCJ010093171.1:0-18258 GCA_026413505.1 Epizoanthus ramosus
GCTGCAACAAATCGGCAATGACCAACACGTAGGGGAACTTTCTCCGTGAGTAGAACTCTAAGCCTCTAAGGGCACAGACTTGAATTTTCTCCCGAGCGACCGAGATCGAAGGAGCAGCCACATGAAGACATCGCGCCTCACCAGCACGTCGAATTCACCATCTGGTCTATTCTGCAGGCACTTGACCGCCCGGACCGCTAGCCGGCGGTATTAGAATGATGTCGCCGCAAGCCGATCAAAAAAGACTCAGTGTACGTTCCAGATGCGTCGCCGCCGGTGGAAACTCACGAAAGAAGAGCGCAGGTTCAATGAGCTCGACCTCCATCACCAGCAACCTATCGCGGTGCTCGACCATATCGATGCGGGCATAGAGCCAGGGGGTGGGGAGGGTGTCGGCGATGTGCTGGGCTTGGGAGAGCTGGCTTGGGGTTGGTTGGATGAGGGCCGAAGTACCGCCGTAGTCGTTCTGCACCCGGTATTCCCCGGGCTTGGCGGTTTTGAGCACCCCATGGCTGTAGTTTCCGCCGAAGAAGAAAAAGGAGAATTCGCCAGCGGCCTCGATCTCCTCCATGAAGGGCTGCACCAGAAAGTCACCATCCGCGAGAAAGTATTCCAGTTTCTCCTGGTCGGCGGCGGCGCCTTGGGAGGTCGTTCGAAAGGTGCGCCAGGCGGTGGCTGAGATCGCGGGTTTGATCACCGCCTGAGGCCAGCCGCGTGTGGTCAGGAGGCCCGCCAGATCAACGGAGTCTCCGCGGTGCAGAAACTCCGTAGGTACAATCTCGACACCGGCTTCGGCGAGATGCGCAAGGTAGCCCTTGTGGAGGTTCCAGCGCACCAGGGCGGGGGGATTCCACAAACGAGCGTCCTGCTCTTCCAAGGTTGCGAGCCAGGCACAGAATTCATCGATCCGCAGGTGGTAATCCCAGGTAGAGCGCAGAATCACGGCGTCATAGCTCGACCAGGGAACCTCGGGATCGTCCCAGATTGCGATCTCGACGGCCCTGCCGGCACGCTCCAGGGCGTCGCGGAATAGGAGATCGTCCGCGGTCAGGCCGGGGATCCGTTGGCAGGTGACCAGGCATACGGTGTTGGCGGTTGGGTTGGGGGTTAGCATGGGGAGATTCTCGCCAGTGAGAGGGGCTTTGCAAAGAGCCATTTTCGACTGGCGTGGGGAGGCCAATCTTGCACGCCGATGGGAGGCCAACCTTGTACGCCGATGAGACGATCTTGCGGTTTCAGAGGGGGGCAGACTAAGTGTTGATCTGGAACTCACCTCCCATGGGGGAGCCGTCCGATGCGTAGCGCTGGCCTTGGATGCTGTCGTTGAATCATATGAAGACCTTTCGGTTCTCGTGATTACAGTGCCTACATCCCCGAAGACCCAAAGCCCCCCTCCCCGCGCTCACTCTCACCCAATCGCTCCACCTCTTCCCATTCCACCTCTTCCACCCTCGCAAACACAAGCTGAGCGATCCTCTCCCCGCGCTCCAAGGTCACCGGTTCCTGCCCCATGTTCACAAGAATCACCCCCACCTCGCCACGGTAATCACTATCGATCGTGCCAGGGCTGTTCAGCACCGTGAGGCCGTGGCGCAGAGCGAGTCCACTGCGGGGACGCACCTGGGCCTCCCAGCCAGGAGGAATCTCAAGCCGGAGGCCGGTTGGAATCAGGCTGCGCTCCCCGGGCTGCAAGGTCAACGGAGCCTCAAGAGCCGCGGGCAGATCGAACCCCGCGCTGCCGGGAGATGAGAGGGAGGGTAGAGACAGATCTCGGGCAAGGCGCCGGACGCGGACTCTCAACCTTCTCCCCTGCTGCCAGGTCGTGGTCGGGTTCCAAACGGCACTTGAGGTCTCCCCCCCCCCTGGGGCCGCTGGAGACCGCCGCCGCCACCGCCACCACCGGCTCCCGCGCCAGGCTGACCGGGTTGCCGACCGGGTTGACCATTCTGCGGCACCCCCGGCTGCGGCGGCAGCTCGGCAGCGCCCGGGAACGCGCGGCCGATATCGCCCGAATTCATCGGAAAGACGCCCGTATCGTTGCCGAACACCGAATTGTCGATGAGTTGGGCGGTGAATTGCCAATTTGGAATCTCACGCTGGATGATCTCCGGCGTTTCCCGGCTGCACACACCCACAATATTGCCCACTTGAACCACGGGTGTACCGCCCACGTTGCCCTGGCCCAGGGCGCCTCCCGGCTGACCGTCGAGGCCAGTGTTCTCAGGCACCGTGCACGGATCGGGCTGGCCTTCGAACATGGGGACCCAGCCGTTGGCCTCGGCACCATCGGGACCCGCCAGGGGATTGTTCCAAAGCTGGCGGATGGTGCGGCCCTTTCCTTTGTCTTCCAAGAGCTCTTCGAGCTTTTGCGGCCATTGGTTGTACTTGACGTAGAACACGCGAATGGCTTCAGCATACTGCAAGCCGCGGAAGATCATCGCTTCTTCCTTTTCGCGCTGAATCAGGTGGCTCCAAACCGGTGTCGCTTTGGCCAACATGATGTTCATCACGGTGATCATCACCATCAGAAGCACCAGATTGTAACCCGCGTCCGAGCGGCGCCAGCGGCGATGGCTGGCGAGGAAACGCCGGAGCGATCGTAGATCCAGGGTAGGGCGGGGGAGCTTCACCATTCGGCGTAGACCTCCCCCTTGAGACTGTTGCCCGGCGCGCTGGATTGAACATCCATGATGCCGGGGCCGGCATCACCGAAATCGTCGACATCATCACCCCAATCATCGAAGCCAGCGTCGGGGTCATCGAGGTCGGCGGATTCGTCTTCGTAAACCACCTGCCAATCGGCTTCACCGGTGATCGGGTCGATGGGAACATCCCGCAGGTAGCCTTCGGATACCAGATCTTCCAAAGTCGCCGGGTAGGCCCCTTGATCGGCGTAGAACTGATCGATCACTTCGCGCAAGGTGCGCAGATTGGTCTTGAGCACTGCTTCCTTGGCGCGGGTTGGGGAATTCTTGAGATTGGCCACGGCCATGGCCGCCAGAATTCCCACCACCGCGATGACGACAATGAGTTCGAGGAGAGTGAACCCTGCGGCAGCACGCCGGGCGCCCCGCGGGCGGTGGTTTGACGGGCGGTAATTCAGCATTCTGTTCATGGCTTGCTCACCTCAGGCGGTGGGTGTCTCTGACCGAAAATCAGGGTTTCCGTGCTTGGATGTTCACCACTCCGAGTAGGGAATGCCATTCAGGCCTCTTCCGCTGCTCAAGGAGTAGACGTCGTAGAGGTTATCGCCACACCAATCGTTGGAGTCGTAGTCGTCTTCATAGCACCGCTGGCCCCATTCCGCTTCGCCGGTCATCGGGTCGATGGGGATCCGGCGGAGGAATTTCTTCTTGGTGTCGGGCAGGGCACCCACCAATTGAATCCCCTCAAGGAGGTTCTCCCATTCGGCCGGGTAGCCATCGGTACCAACATCCACGGGAATCAGGCCACGGTCCGAATAGCGCTTGTGCTCATCGATGGCGTTGCGCATCAGCTGCAGCGCGTGGCGTAACTCGACTTCCTTCTGGCGCCGCGAAGTGAACTTCGCCACCGGGAAAGCCACCGCCGCCAGCGTTGTGAGGAGCACGCAGACCACAACGAGTTCGGTGAGCGTGTAGCCTCGCCGACGGGCGCGGACGCGGGTACCGCGTTCAGCGGCGAGGCGCCGTTTCAGTCGTTGGAGCAATGTGCGCATGGTGACTTGACTCTAGTGCCTTTGATTGCTATGGCTCGTCGTGATGCTCATCGAGAATCTACCGCGTCTCGAGGAGACTTCCGTACATCTATAGACGTTTACGGAGGAGCGGGCCTATTTGTCGATCTCCTCGCGGTTTTTGTTGGAGAACGGTCCACCGGGACCACCCGTGGGCGCCAGGTCGACCCCCTTGGGCTCCTCTTCTTGCGGCGCACTTTCTTCACCACCACCGTCGTTGTCCTGCAGGCCGCGGGGCAAAGAGCGCAGGCGCTCGCGCAAGCGCTCGCGTACCCGGTCACGATCATTATCGTCGAAGGGGCCGCTGGTATTCGATTCCACCCGTGGACTGCCGCCGCGGAAGGTGATGTTGGTTTCGGTGCCCACCCAGATGGGCAGAAGATCCGCCTCGGTGATCGACGCGCGGCGAATCACATGCGGGGTCAGGGTGAGCACGATATCGGAGCGGCGGTTGTCCGTCGAGGTGCGCTTGAAGAGGCGTCCGAGCACCGGGATGTCTGAGAGGCCAGGGATACCCGATTCGCTCTGCCCTTCATCGGTGCGAATGAGGCCGGCAAGGAAGTTGGTTTCCCCGTCACGCAGTCGAATGCTCGACTCGATGGAGCGGGTGCCGATGGTCGGCTGGCCCGAGTCGTTGGATCCGCTGAGGTTGCTGATTTCCACCTTGAGCTTGAGCGAAACTTCCCCGTTGTGGTGCACGCGTGGCTCGATTTCAATCTTGACACCCACTTCCTGGTACTGGAAGGACGTCACCGGCACGATATTGCCACCCGCCGTATTGCCGGTGTTGAAGGTGGTGGTGGGAATGGGCACCCGGTCGCCGATGGTGAGGTTCGCCTTCTCACCCTCGGTGATGCGCAGCTTGGGCTGGGCAAGGGTCTGGGCGTCGCTGTGGTCCTTGATGAACGACACCAGAAAATCCGGCACCGTGAGAGTCCAATTGTTCTGGTTCAGGAACTCGATATCGGAGAGCCTCAAGGGGATGTCTTCGCCGCCCAGGTCGAGCCCAAAGCCGATGGAGTTGCTCGACAGGCTGAGGCCGAGGTCTTGCATCTTGCTGGTGTTGATCTGCAAGAGTTCCACATCGACCACCACTTCGGCCTTGGCTTTGTCGTTGGCGAGGATGATCTGCTCCGCCACCTTCACCGTGTCGGCGGTATCGCGCAGGACAATGGCGTTGAGCTGCTCGTTGGCCGCCACGTGCTTGGCGCCGATGAGGCTGCGCACCATGGTCATCACATCTTTGACCTCGGCGTTGTCAAGGAAGAAGGTCTGAATCACCTGGTCTTCATAGTTGCGGCGGTTCTGGGGGGTGTCGTCCGCCACGATGATGGAGTGTTCGTCCAGCACCTTGTAGAAATGGTTGACCGTGCGCATCACGATCTCCAGGCCATCCTGGGCCGTCACCTCGTTCAAAACGATGGTGATCTCTTGATCTTTGAGCTTGGGGTCGAACAGCACGTTGATACCGAAGGCCTGGCCCAGGGAACGGTAGATATCCATCACCGAGGTTTCCTCGGGGAACATCAGGTCGATGGGCTCCTTGGAGCGCGGATCGAGCACCGGTGGTTGGGGCTTGGCCCCTTTCAGGCGATCTTTCATCTCCGCGATGGAACTCGGTGCGTCCTCGTTTTCCCGCAAAGCCCTCAGCTCTTCCACCACTTTGTAGAGTTCCGCCTCAGCGAACTGGTTGGAGGGGTCGAGTTCTACCGCTTTACGGTATTCCAAGAGAGCACGTTCCAGCACACCAGCCGCAAAGAACTGCTTGCCCTTGTGTACATGGGCCTGGGCCGCTTGGATCTTGCTGCGCATCAAGGCGGCCCGGTACTTGATATTCCCGGGGTCCTGCCGGGTGGCCTCCAGATAGTGCAGCACGGCCTCGTCCCAATCGCCAGCGAACTCAGCGTCCTGGGCGTCACGGAAGACGTTGTTGGTCGAGCATCCGGCGAGCAGCATCCAGGCCAACGACATCAAGGCCAACGAGGCCCGCAGGGCATGTCTTCTAAACATTATTCGCTTCCTCATGACTGAAAAGGGCTCATTTCTCTAAAAAGGGGTCTATCCACCGATCACGAGACGGTGTGGCTCGACGTCTGGAAAGCCCACGAACTTGAGATCCACCGACTCGAAGCCGATGCGGTGGACTATGAATTTGTCGTCGATCACGCCCTCTTCGAGTACATTCAAGAGGTTCGTGCCGTCGCTCAACACCGCGACACGTCGTGCCTCCGGACCGAAGATACCGAGCAGTTCCACTGTAACCGGCGGCGGCTTTGGTTTGGCCGGCGGGGGCGCCGGAGGAGGTTGTCGGGCAACCTGGGGTTGAGGTCTGGGAGGTGGTGGCTTCGGCGGCGGTGGTGGTGGTGGCGGTTTGTTGGCATAGCCGAAGATGTTGCGCCCAGGCTCGTATTGTCCGGTCTGTCCCTTGAGATCTTCGAGTTTGGGTTCCACCAGAACGAGACTCGCCACCGGCTGGCTTTGTCGCGAGCTGCCGCGGCCGCCCAGGGATATGCCGCCCTTGCTGTCGAACAACCCGGGAAGGAACTGCCAACCGGCGACCACCAAGAGCCCCAATAGCACCCAGAGGAGCATACGATCGCGTGAACTGAGTCCAGCAGTACTCATGTTTCCGAATCCTCCACTGGTGGAGTCGAACCCACGAAGATGGTTGAGATTTCGAGACGGATGCGGAGCACTGGATCGCGGCCAGCCGTGCTGGCGCTCTCGCTCAAGGTAACGGTCTCAAGGGTCAGGAACTGGTCGCTCAACTCGAGGAAGTTGATGAAGGTGCGGAGCTGACGGTAGGTTCCCTGGGCTGAGAAGTGAATACTGCGCGAGAGCAGCCCGGTGTTCCCCAGCTCTTCCCGGGGATAATTGAAGGATGTGGGGCCGAGACCCGCCTCACGGGCCAGGCGCTTGACCTCGGCAATGGCCCGCGTGAAGCGTTCGCCTTCCTCCTGGAAGTGGTCCTCGTACAGAAGATCGAATTTTTTCTGCTGATCGGCCGCCCGCGCGAGGAAGTCCGCAATCTGACGGCTCTCAGAACGATAGGATTCCAGTTCGCTCATCCTGGCCCGATGGCGTTCTTCGAGGCCCTCCACATCGCCTGCGAAACGCAGATGATAGATCCCCAGGGCAATCAGGTTGAGGAGGCAGAACACCACCGGGAAAAGCCAAAGCCAGAGGCTGCGGCGCCATACTTCGAAAGAGGTTTTCATGCCCTTGCCTCCTCTTCCCGCGGGAACTCAGAGCTGGGTCGATAGGGCGGGAGGTGATCTTCCGGGATACGCCAGCTGATTCCGTTCACACGGGGTGTGGAGGAAGCCGGCGGCTTGGTACCGGTCGGCCTCGGGGGAGGAGGGGGAGCTGGCCTCGTTGGCCTCGTACTGCCCTCAGCAGACCCTGCGTTCTCCTGGGTGGGTCTGGTGTTGTTTCCTTCGGCGGTGGTCCCTCGACCGCTGGATGCAGGCTCCTCCGCTCTGGTGCCACGGCCACGGGCCGCGGCACGGGCGCGGAGGGCTTCCAGGTATTGTTGCCGATCTTTGCCCGGGGGCTCCGATGGCTCGGTTTCTCGCCGCGGCTCACGGCGGAAGGCGCCCTGACGGGCGGCTTCGACTTCCTGTCGTGTAGCTTCCTCCACCTCGGGGTTTCGCTTGGGTGGTGCCGACGGCGGGGCCGCCGACCGCCGCGGAGGCGGTGGCGGCGTGGTGGTGACGGCCAGGCTCAGCCCGTCTTGGGCCTCCGGGGTATCGCCCGGGGGGTCACCGGCCAACGGATTTTCTGTTTCATCATTCGTCGCCACCTCGGTGGCCTCCTCTTCAGCACCCTCGGAGGTTCCATCCTCCGGCGGTGTGATTTCGGCGACCTGCGCCTCCGGCTCGGAGGAGCCGATGAGGAAGCTGGTGTCTAGCGAGAAGCGGATCTGGCTGCCGCTTTCGGTATCAATGACTTCGTTTTTCAGATCTGGAGGTCCGAAGACCGGCTCCCGATACAGAGTATTGACGAAGGTCGCCAGGGCTTCTTCCGATTTCGCCCAGCCGCTGAGTCGGAGAGCGACCTGGTCGGCGGGCAGATCTTCGGCCGAGGAGACGGAGGCGGCAGCGGCCCTCCCTGCCTCGTCTGGGCGCCGGATGTCGAGGGCGAGCTTGACCACGGGCCTTACCGACACGAGACGCACATCATTCGGGGTGACTTCTTCCAATCGATCGAAAAGATCGCTCCAGGGAAAGGTTCGCCGTGTGATGAGTGAGTTGAGGTAAACCGCCTTCCTGTTCTGCCTTGTCAGGCGGATCTGGGAAAGGGCGCCGTCCTGTACCTTGAGTTCTTGCAATTGCTCTTCGATGGACTGCTCCGCCGTGGCCAGACGTTCGCGGTTTTCCGCTGTTCCCAGCCAATAATCGCGGTAGAGCGTGACGTTCAGCCCCAAGAGGACCGCACCAACCAGCCAAAGGGCTACGGTCAGGCGCACGACAGGGCGTCGGTTGACGAACGGTTTCCGGGAGAGATTGACAACCCGCACAGCTCATACCTCAAGGCAAGCCGCACCGAGGAGCGGCGCGGTTTCCAGCCAGGTCGGCCCGACCTGGGTGCGGGTGATATCGAAATGCCCGAAAGCCAGGGGCTCCGGGGCCACGTCGAACTCGTCGTACAGCCATTCCAACCAGCGCTCCTCGTGTTCCTGGGGTGCGGCCAGATACAGGCGCGACAAGGGGCGATCGGGGAAGTGTTGGTTGATGAAGCCGGAGGTGAGTCGCAGGTCGCGCCGCACGGAGGAAGAGGGCTGCGCGGTTTCGGGAAGGGTCTTGTAGCGGTAGAGGAGCGGTTCCCCGGCCTGGAAGTAACACACGGTATAGGCCCCCGGCTGCACCGTGATCAGGGCGGCCAGATCCCGCGCCCCCAGGTTGTGTTCGAGGCTGGCGATCAAGGCCAGGGTGGTGTTGGTGATGCGGCCGAGTTCCACCCCGGCGGCGGCGAAGGCTTCTTCGAGCTGCGCCATGAGCACTTCGATGGCAAAACCGAGCAGCAGCCTCCGGGGTTCCTCTTGATTTGGAAATGGGTAGACCTCGCTGGCTGAAACCCGCAGGTCTTCCACCCGAAACGGTACCAGCCGTTTGAGCTTGAAGCGGAGGACGTCCTCGATGTCACGAGAATTCCGCGGCAATTCGGTGATTTCGGTGAAGTTGAGCCGTAGCCAGTGGTCTGGCAACACCAACGAGGCCTCTTTCACCGAACCCTCAAGGCCGTTCACCAGCTGCCGGACTCGCTCCCCGAACATCTGTGCATCTCGCAAGGGAGGCCCCAGGGGACCGCTGCTGAAAAGGCTGGCCGGGAGTTCAACGCGCTGGTGGTTCGCGTACACGAACCCCTGGGGGCCGCGATGAAAGCTGCCATAGCGGAGCACACCGTGATCCGCCGGGTCACCCCCGCCGGGCATACCGCCCTCAAGGCTACCCGAGGGCAGGTCAAGGGCGAAGATGTGCGGCGGTGGCGGCAGCGGGTCGGTACCCAGGATTTTTTCAATCCACAAAGGTAACTTTGTTGATTTCACGGAGGGTGGTCACTCCCTGGAAGACTTTTTCGAGCGCCGATTCACGGAGGAAACTCATCCCCTCTTCCTTGGCGGCGCGCCGGATTTCGGCGGCGGGCCGCCGACTGAGGATGAGTTCTCGAATGGGGTCCGACAGATAGAGCAGCTCGGAAACCGCCAGCCGGCCGTGGTAACCTGCGCCACTGCACTCGATACAACCGGCCCCTTCATAGAAGGTCAAGTCGGCGTAGGTATCGGGGTCAAGGGCGCTCTCTTCGAGCAGCTGGTCGGAAACCTGGACTGGGCGTTTGCAGTGTTCACAGATTTTGCGCACCAGCCGCTGGGCCAGCACGCAGTTCAGTGCCGAGACGAAATTGTACAGGTCGACATCCATATTGAGAAACCGACCGAGTACATCCACCACATTGTTGGCGTGAACGGTGGTGAACACCAGGTGGCCGGTCAAGGCCGATTGGATGGCGATCTGGGCCGTTTCCTGGTCGCGGATCTCACCGACCATGATCTTGTCCGGGTCGTGGCGCAGGATGGAGCGCAGACCGCGGGCGAAGGTGAGACCCTTCTTTTCGTTCACCGGGATCTGCGTGATGCCCTGCAGTTGGTATTCCACCGGATCTTCGATGGTGATGATCTTGTCTTCCGGCGACTGGATTTCATTCAAGCAGGCGTAGAGAGTGGTGGTCTTGCCCGAACCGGTGGGGCCGGTTACCAGCACCATGCCATAGGGTTCACGGCTCGCCTTGCGCAACTTGCGCTTGGTTTCCTCGTCGATGCCCAGCACATCGAGGCTGAGGCTCTTGAACTCTTTGTTCATCGACTCTTTGTCGAGGACGCGGATCACGCAGTCTTCACCGTGGACCGTGGGAAGAATGGAGACGCGGAAGTCGATGGTGCGACCCTTCAAGCGGAGCTTGAAGCGGCCGTCCTGGGGAATGCGCTTCTCGGAGATGTCGAGCTCCGACATCACCTTCACGCGACCGATGATGGTCTGGTGATGGCGCTTGTCGATGGCGTCCATGGCCTGAAAGAGGGCGCCGTCGATGCGGTATTTGATCATCACCTCCGATTCGCCGGTCTCGATATGGATGTCGCTGGCCCGCCGTTGGATGGCGTTGAAGAGGGTGGAATCCACCAGCTTGATGATACCGCTCTGGTCGCTGGTGATGGTATCGAGGGAAAGAACCTCGTCGCCTTCGCCGTCCCCCTGCACCAGTTGCAGGCGGAAGTCTTCGGTGGCTTCATCGAGGACCCGTTGAGAGCTTTCCGACTTCTGAAGGATTTCCTCGATAGCCGAGGGTGCCCCCACCTTCACCTCCACCGCATGACCGAGCAACATCTCAAGTTCGTCGATGCGGCGCACATCGGTGGGATCGGCCATCACCACATCCATGCGACCACCGTTCATGGCTTCCGGGATGAAGCTGTAGCGCAGCATCAAGTCGAAGGGCACGCGGCGGAAGAGATCATTCTGGATGCGAAAATTCCGCAGATCCACGAATTCCAGACCGTACGCTTCAGCCAGCCGACGCCCTTCCTTCTCTTCCGCGGCGGTGTCGACGGAGGAGGTCGCCCCCTCGGCCGCGAATTCCGCACCAACCCCGGTGACCTCAACTCCAGCACCTGGAGCGGCCCCGGGGGTGGCTTCTGTCAGCGTTCCGGCCGATGTGGCCTCGGTGTGAGTGGTTTCCATCTTCGTATTCCTCAAGACTTTCGGGGAGGCAGGCCATCCGCCGGACGCTCTCCCTTATGGAATCTAACGTCCGAGCAACTCCGAGCGTCTATTCTTGCAGACCTTTGCCCTCGCTCAATTCCCCACCTGGCTGAAGGCGCCGAACATTGGCAGATAGATGGAGACAAGAAGCAGTGCCACCAAGAACCCCATCACCACCAGCATGATGGGCTCCACCAGGGTGAGCAGGCGGCCGACCCTGGTTTCGATGCTCTCATCGAAGTAGTCGGAAACGCTGTTCAACATCTCATCGAGGGAGCCGGTGGCCTCGCCAACCTTGATCATATCGATGGCGATGTGGGGAAAGACGGCGGTTTCTTCGAGCGACTCGTGAAAGGCTTCGCCCTGCGTAACATTTCCGATCACCGGCGCCACGGAACCGCGGATATGGGAATTACCTACGGCGTTGACAGCGGTGTCGAGGGCCGTCACCAGCGGGATTCCGCCGCTCAGCAAGGTGGCCAGGGAGCGGCAGAACTCCGACAGTGAAAACAGCCGGAAGATGTCTCCGATGAGGGGTATCTGGAGCCGCAGGCGATCCACGAATTCACGCCCCTTGGGGGTCGCGGTCCAGTTGCGGAGCACGATGCCGAGTACGAAGAGCCCGCCGAGGATCCACAGGATGTTGTCGCGCAGAAAAAATGAGATGGCGAGCGTGGCCTGCGTCAAGGCGGGCAACTCGGCATCCAGATCATTGTAGAACTTCGAGAAACTCGGCACCACGTAGATGGCCAGAATCGTCAACATGGCGATGGAGAGAGCGATCAAGACCGCGGGATAGACCAGCGCCGAGACCACTTTCTTGCGCGAGGTCGAGACCAGCTGCAGGTAACGGATGAAGCGACGGATCACGCTTTCCAACTCGCCGGAGCGCTCACCGGCTTTGAGGGTGGAGGCGTAGAGGGGCGGAAACATGTCGCCAAAGCTTGCGAAGGCCTCGGAGAGTTCAGAGCCCGATTTCACCTGCTCGTGGATCTCGGTCAACACCTGGCGCGTGTCAGGGTCTTCCATGCGCTCAAGCATCATCCCCAGACCTTGGAGAATGGGCAACCCGGCGCGCAGCAGGGCGGCCAGCTCCTGGTTGAAGGCAAGGAACTGATCGAGGGGCATGCGCCGCCTCTTCGGGCCGCCCAGGAAGGGCAGCTGCAGATTGAAGAGGGAGCCCCGCTGCCGGACCTCAAAGATGTGAAAGCCCTGGCGTTCGAGCTCGCGCTTGACGGCATCGGCATCGCTCCCCTGCTGGACATTGGTGAGAATGCGGCCGTCGGGGGTGCCGTATCTACAAACAAACTGCATGATCGTTTTTGCGGGAGGAGTGTTTCAGGAGTGTTGAATGTCTTGGTGAATTCAGGGCGAGAGTACCTTGAAAGAGCGAGGGGGCCCCACAGCGCGGGAGACCTCTCCGGGGAGATCGTAACCTCCGCGCGGCCTCGGGCCCCGCCACATCAGCTCGTGTGGGTTTCTACCTCAGGGATCTTCGCCCTCTCGCCGGCAGGAAATGACCACCATCAAGGCCTCTTGGCGCGATTCATCCTGGGGTAAAACCAGGTTGAGAGGGCGGTCGATCCAGACGTTGAACGTGGCCCGGTAGAGTTCCCGGGGTTCGAGTTGACGTCCCTTGTTGGTAGGGTTCCGCACATGCTTCAAGACCTGGAAGTCTTTCAGTCGCAGGCGTTTCTTGGCGCTCGAGCCATTGGCATTCACCATTGTGCCGAGACGAAAGCGAACACTATACCCCTCGCCGAGGGCGTAGGTGACCTCTTCGCCTTCCTTGGAGGTGAGACCCGCCTGGGCCAACACACGGTAGTCGTCGAAGCGCAGGTATTGACGAAATTTTGCCACCAGCTCTTTGGGCAGCTCGATTCTTTCCGCGACGGCTGCTTCGGGACGGTCTTTCGGGCCAGCACTGATGATCTGAATATCGAAACGCAGGTCTTCCGGCGGTCGGTCGAAGGCCTTGAGCACCGGGATGATGCGCGTGACATTCGGCGAAATGTCGCGGATCACCAGGGTGTTGCCACCGGGCTGTTCCTCGACAGTGCCGAAGAGCGAAAGAAGAGGGCGAATATGGGGCAGGATGTCTTCGGCCTTCTGATATTCGAAGGTGTGAGCATACACCCGAAGGCTCTTTCTCTGCTCCGCGGCAGCGGGTTCTCCCCATGCCAACAGGAAACTTATGGCGAGCAGGGTGAATACCATCGGTTGCATGGTATGGGCAGCTCGGCGTGGCGGGTGCATGTCGGTTGTCTTGTTCATGTCGATAGCAGCGTGTTTCGCGGGAGCATTCTTCATGGCAGCTTCTGCGGATCCGGGCGTTCAAACATCGAGGGAGGGGACAACCAGAACGAAGGAGATATCCTGGCCGACCACTTCAACGATGGAGCCGTAGGACGGGTCAGCGTCTTCCACCAGGGGTAGTTCCTCAAATCCTGTACCTTCTACGGTCAGGATGTCCGCTGGACCCCCTTGGGCAGGCAGGGTGTTTTCAGCAACCAGAGACGGCGGCACGGGCGAGGACGCCAGCTCGGTGGCGTCGTCTTCCTTGCCAGTGGAGCCTTGGAAGAATGAATCTTGGAACCACGTGGCACCGAGCAACAACGCTCCCAGGGCCGCCGCCCGCAACCAGACTCTCGGAGAAGCAAGTGCCCTGCGGGGCCTGGCGCCAATGCGCTGAACACCTTTTCGCTCTGGCAGCGGCGCGGGAGGTTCCGCCCCTTCCGCCAGCGGCAGGGTGCGTCGCATGGTGGTTACCGCTTGCTTGATGGCGGCAAGATCTTCGCGGCCCAGTTCGGGGGCCGGCATCTGCCGAAAAAGCAGGGTCGGCTCGGCGTCCAGGGCCTCTTCGCGACAGCGGTCGCAGGTATCGTGATGCTCCAGAGCACGTTGCCACTGCTCCGGTTCGTCATCGCGACGGTTGACAAGGGAAAACCAGTTTGGGCAGCTCATGCACCACCTCCAGCCCCGCGGGCGTATTCCGGGTAGCGAACCAGGAGTTCCTGACGTAGATACTTGCGCGCATTGAACAGGTGGTTGCGCACCGTCGATTCACGGCAGCCGACGATTTCCGCCACCTCCTTTGAGGGCAAGCCCTCCAGTTCGCGCAACAGAAAGACCGAACGTTGTTTCTCAGTGAGACCTTCGGCGAGTTCGTGGAAGATATCCATCACCTCGTTGTGGTGCAGATTGGCGCGGTCGAGACGCGCCTGCCCATCGAAGCTATCTTGGAGATGGAGTCGCACCGGTTCCGTGTGGCGCTGCCGGCTACGCCGGGAGCGCAGATGGTCGATGGAAAGGTTGGTGGCGATACGGTAGATCCAGGTGTTGGGACTCCAGCGCTCGTCGAAGCGGTCGCGGTGCTCCCAGAGCCGCAGGAAGGTGACCTGGACGATATCCTTCGATTCCTCCATGTCCCCCAGAATGCGGTAGGCCAGCTTGACGAGAGCGTTGCTCTTGCGGTCGATGAGTTCATCGAGGGCCATTTCGTCGTCCTGGCTCAAGGCCCGGAGCAGCTCTCGGTCGGTGGCTTCGCGGAGCGCGGTCCGGTGTTGGTTGCTCGAATATGCCAAGATCGGCCCGGAGGGTTCAGCGAGTTGTGTGTTCTGTGACATCTGTAGGTATCTCCGAGGGGGTATACGTCCTGGTTCGACGCAGCGTCTAGAGAAGCGGCCGGAAACCCTCACTTGGACTCCTGCGGGCGGTGCGGGGCAGCGGGAAGCCCCTCCCCGCCCACCTCTCCCTTCCCCCGCCGATTGCGCTCCGTCCTCGGAGTCCAAGCGAGGGTTTCCGGTCGCTCCTCCAGGCACAATCAATACTATACTCCTCGCCCGATGAGTATTTCAGAGAGAATCGGCTGGTGGCTCTATCAAAGCGCCATGGCCTGCGGCCTTCTCGGCGCAGCACCTTACCTGCTGGCGCGCCGCGGGCGCCACTATCTCGATACCCTTCCCGGACGCTTGGGCAAGGAGATGCCGCCGGAGGATGATCCACGGCTGGAGGGGGTCTTGTGGATCCACGCGGTGTCGGTGGGCGAGGTGGCGGTGGCCGCCACCTTGGTCCGCGCCTTGCCTCCAGAGTTGCCGCTGGTGATTACCACCGTCACCCCCACCGGCCAGGAACAGGCCCGGGCCACGTTCTCCAAGGTGAGAGGCACTGATACGACCGCGGCGCGGGCCGTGGCCTATCTGCCTTTTGACCTCGGTTTTGCCATCGATCGCTTCTTTCGTCGCTTCTCGCCCTCGGCGTTGATTCTGGTGGAGGGCGACTACTGGCCCCTGGTGTTGCGCGAGACCCGCCGCCGCCAGCTGCCAGTGGCGGTGGTGAATGGACGCGTGGGGAAAACCTCCGCCGCCCGCTTGAAGCGCGTGCCGGGGCTTGCCCGCCGTCTCTTTTTTTCCGGTGTGAGTGCCTTTGGAGTACAGACGGAGGAGGATCGCCAGCGCCTGGTGGCTGGCGGTGCCGAGACGCAACGCATTCACATCACCGGCAACCTCAAATACGACACCGAGCGACCTGCACCTCAGGCCGACCTTGAGGAGACGGTGCGCCGCCTTGCCGCCGGGCGTCCGATTCTCATCGCCGGCTCCACCATGGCGGGTGAGGAGGAGCAGGTGCTCGAAGCGTTCCGCCAACTGGGCGGAGGCGAGCGGGCACTCTTGATTCTGGTGCCGCGCCACCCCGAGCGCTGGGATGGCGTGGCGCGCCTGGTGGAAGCTCAGGGCCTCCTGGTTCTGCGGCGCAGCCGCTTGCAGGAAGGCGCGCCGGGAGACGAGAACAGAGCAGAGGTACTGCTGCTCGACAGCCTTGGAGAATTGGCGGCACTTTATGCCGTGGCCGACATCGCTTTCATCGGTGGCACCCTGGTGCCCACCGGGGGGCACAATCCGCTTGAGCCGGCTCATTTCGCCGTGCCGACAGTGGTGGGCCCCTCCATGGATAATTTCCGCGACATGGCGGCCCGCTTCGATGCCGATCATGCCTGGCAGCGCGCCGCGGATGCGGCGGCGCTCGCCGCGGTGTGGGACGACTGGCTGCGGTCGCCGGAGGGGGCCCGGGCCTGCGGTGGCCGTGCGGCGGATCTCTTGGCAGCCAATCGCGGCGCGCTTCAAAGGACTCTTGAGATGTTGGCACCGCTTCTCGACACCACGCGTGCTGCGCAGACCGCGCGTACTGCGCAGACCGCGCGTGCTGCGCAAAGTCTGCGCGACCGTGAGAGAGTAGAACGATGAAGCTTCCCCTTGAGGCACCGCCAAAATCGTAGTCTCCCTGGCAGTGGTTCTACGGCTCCGCCCACGCCCTGCGCCGCGCCTGGTACCGCCGCCGGGCCGCCCGCCTGCCACGGCCGGTGGTGAGCGTGGGCAATCTACACTGGGGTGGCAGCGGCAAGACCCCGCTCACCGCCGCCCTGGCCGCCCATCTGCGTGACCGCGGTCTCTTCGTGGCAATCCTCTCCAGGGGCTATGGTTCCCATGGTGAGGGTGTGCGGTTGGTGAGCCGCGGCGAGGGTCCGCTGTTGGGCCCGGGCCTGGCGGGCGACGAACCGGTGCTTCTCGCTGGTCTCCTGCCCGGGGTGGCGGTGGTGGTGTGTCCAGATCGCCACCACGCCGGCAAGCATGCGCTCCAGCGTCTCGACCCGGCCCCCGACCTCTTCCTCCTCGACGATGGCTTTTCCCATCTGCGCCTCTACCGCGATCTCGACATTCTCGCCTTTCCCGCCTCCGATCCGTTCGCCGGGGGGCGCCTCCCCCCCGGCGGTCGCTTGCGCGAACCCCTGGCATCCAGCCGTCGTGCCCACGCCGCCGTGCTCACTGGCCAATGCGACCCGGAAGACGGCAAAGCTCTCGCCAGAGCCCTCGCGCCCCATGGCTTTACCGGCCCCGGCTTTGTTGCGCCCACCCGGGTTGAGGCTCCTCTTCCCCTGCCCTCTTCGGGCCCATTGCCCACGGGGGCCCGGGTGCTTCTGGTTTCGGCCATCGCCCGCCCGGAGAGTTTCTTCGGTGCGGTGCGCGATCAGGGCTTCGAGATCACCGGCCACCTCACGTTTCGCGATCACCACCGTTATCCGGAAGAGAGCCTGGAAGCCATCACCAATGCCTTCCAAGAGGGCGGCGCCGTCGCCGTGCTGACCACCGCCAAGGACCGGGTGAAGCTCCAAGGACGCTTGGAGCTGCCCATGGCGGAGTTGCCCATCCGGGCGGAGCCGGAGGAGGGGCTCTCTCGCTGGTTGGATGGGGAAGTGGAGAGGCTCCTGACGGAGGTCGCCGCGGGCAAATAGAAAGGCGCCCCGAAGGACGCCTGCAGGTATTCAAGGACGCCTGCATGTATTCACTGATGCTGCACTACAGATTTCTACGAAGTTGCCGGCAGAAACGGTTGGGCTTCTGGGCGCACAGATCGCACGCATGATGGCACATTTTGCCAGCTGCGCACCTTGATGGTCCCCGGGGTAGGGCTCAACCGCGAATTTCCTCACCCAGAATCCGCTCCAGATCGACGGCGACCACCGCGTAGGTGCGCAGCTCAAGGTTGTTGCCAAAGCGCTTGTGGAGCGCTTCCCGGTAGCGTCGGAGCTGCTCGCCCGCATCATTGAAAGCGGCCTCGACCAGGGGCAGCTCGCGCGGGGCGGTGACGCCCAGGTCGCGCAGGTTCTGGCCCTTCTTGCCGAGCTTCTTGCGCCGTACGAGCTTGAACTCGAAAAGCAGATCGATGGCCTCGGGCGTGCGCAGCTCCGGACGTACCAACAGGCAGAGGTCAGCATAGCCGCGCTCCGCTTCCAGCTCAGAGAAGATCTGGTAGCGCTGATCGTCGAAGAGGATGGAGAGAAAGAGCGTCTTGATGACCATCTCGTTCACTCCACCGCCACTCTGCCAGGGCTCCTTGGGTGCTGCCCCACGATCACGGTTCGAGAGCACTGGCAGAAGGCGACGCTCAAAAAAAGCCAGGAGCGGGGTGAGTTCGCCATCCCTGAAAAAACGCGCCGCCAGGCTGCGCGCCACATGGCTCTCCTCGAAGTCCGGCAGGAAGATTTCGAGAAGGCGATCGAGCAGGAGCTTTCTCACCACCAGGTTCGGAATTTGAAGACGCCGGGGCTCTGTCTGAGTGCGAGTCAAGATTCCCATGTAGTAGAGAAACGAAGCCACGGTGTCGGGATCCTTGCGGATTCTCTGCGCCAACTCTTCGAGAGAGAAGCTTTTCTGGAGTCGATTGACATCCACTGTGCCACCGCCCCGGGTGAGCCCTTCGATCACTCCGGAACCGGCACTGGTGCGGGCG
>JANVCJ010093172.1:0-10221 GCA_026413505.1 Epizoanthus ramosus
GATCTGCTACCAAAAGTAAAACAGTTAATTACTATTATTTCCAATATGATTATTATGACGTTATTATCTAATTATTGAAACTGGAAAAACAACGTTTTCATTCTTCGTGAACAGTTTCTTATAGTTTTCATTAGTATGTACGAAAACCAGCAAGAGAATAGGAGCTATACTCAGAATGAGGAAACTGATACCAGTTGAAGGAAACATGAGAATTTACAAGTCTGCAGTGTCACCACATCTTACGTGCTGAGTGCGGGGTTGTGTGGCGTTCAGTTGTAAAGCGTCTGACAAACGAAAGATTAAACGAGTGAATGAAAGAGGACTGCGAGCTGTGTTCTGTGATTGGAACTCTACGTATAATGAAGTACTTGCACGCGCAAAAATGACAAGCCTATGCAACCGAAGGCTTCAGGATATCGCTGTATTAAATAAATGTTTAAAGTAAAAAACAAACTGGTCCCTGCAAATATCTCAGACCTGTTCCAAGAGTCAGCCTCAACCTATAATCTTAGAAATTCAGATTTCAAAAGACACAGATTCAACACTGTCCTGTATGGCTGGCATTCCATTAGATGCTTTGGGCCATTTTTGTGGTCTAAGCTTTCTAAAAAAGAAAGAGAGGCAACTTCACTGAGCTCTTCTAAAAAGATGATTAGAAAGGACTTAACGGATATCGCCCAGGCCACAAATTGAAGCAAGCAAACGAAACGCTACGCTGTTTTCTGTTTCTGAAACAATGAAAACTCGCATACATTAAAGCAATTAGATTATTGGTGCTGATGCCTGTAGAGTCGTATATAGTTTATTCGAACTGCCGCCTCATAAATTAAATATAAGCCCATATAAGAGATAGAAATTGCAACCTAACAATCTAATTGTTTAAAAATATCCACAAAGTGACAATAGATGCACACCTGTCAGGAGGACCATAGACACGAAAGTTTAGCGGCTAATTTTGAAAGCGTACGAAAATATTATAGAGCCACAGCAAAAAGTACTAGCCAACGGGGTCGTGCCAAATCGAATTAATGCTATCGAATGATTGTAGGAGATGTTTTTAAAAAAGGTGATTCCTCTGTTTTTCAGTGCCAAGCTCCAAAGCGCATGATAAGAAAATCCGATTAAACAGGCCAGCCGATCAAACACTGTACTTGGAAACACAGGTCTATATTTGACACACTCATATTAGTTATTATTTTTAGCATGTGATCTGTTTTTTATTTGATTTCGGAGAGTTTACTTGCGCATGCGCTGTGCTGTGATACTGCCCCTTTATCGCTTGTTCTTTGTTCTCAAGCGCTGAAACTGTTGTTTCTACCTCAAAGAAATCTTTACAAAATCGGGAAATTAAAGTACTTGCGAAATACGCAATTTCCAAAATCGCAAATTTAAGTATCGCAATGAATAGGTGGTTGCGAGGTAATAACAAAACCTTTAATGGTAGGACTAGTAGGAAACACACTCTATCGACAAATCTATTTTTTACCTCTTACTAAATCAACAAATAAGAATGTACCACTATCTTTCCCATTTTGTAGGCAAGTTTGCCATGGCTTCACAAGACAACCAGACCATCGACCATAATGAAGGACAAACAACTAACTTCGCCCAGGATAGTGGAACAAGCAAGAAAAGGTAAGAACAAGTGTTGAAAGAGACGCTTTTCTTGTGGTTTTCGTTTTCTTATGATAAAAGTCACAATTGTATCTGTATTGCGCTATTTACAGTTGAAAAGCGATCACCATTTACTTCAGGTCTCTCGCAGACTACTACAATATAACTATACTACTACTACTACTACTTAAGTACTGCTACTACTACTGCTACTACTACTACTACTACTACTACTACTACTACGGTTGCTGCTACTACTACTACTACTACTACTACTACTACTACTACTACTACTTCTACTACTACTACTACTACTACTACTACTACTACTACTACTACTATACTATTACTACGCCGTGTTAGTTTGTAGAGCACGAGAGAAGTTTAAGAGGAACACGAGGCGAAGCCAAGAGTTTCTCTTGCTTCTCGAGTTCTCTACAACTTTGAAAGTGTTTGTATCACAGTTTATAGACACAAGCAGCCGTTTTATATTGCTTTTCTAAAAAAAAATAAGTAAGACGATGATAAAAAGAATGTCCTTATCCTCTGATATAAACACTCATTTGGTTTGGTATATGCTAACACTGGGTATTCATAGTTTGATTAACCAATCAGAGCGCGCGATAAGCACTATTTACTGGTTTGATATATACTTATTATTAATACAAATGTGTTTTTTTCTTCAGTGATTGCACAGGCTTATTTCCTTGTTACCTCTGGCTGGCATTCTGTCGCCGGTTTCATCAAAGGATCGAGAGGACATTTGCCGCCTCTTCTGGAATAATCGCGTCGTATCCCGCAATGACCGTGCTAGCCGGGCTACTCTTTGTCGGTTGTTTTGCAATTGGGTTTGTTTGGTTACGACCTGAAAACAGAACCATCAAACTGTTTGTTCCTCAGAAAAGTAAAGGAATGAGAGACCTAAACAAAGCAGATAGGTATTTTAAGCTGAAGATGCGTGAAGAAATTATAATACTAGTTCCACAACCGAACAAGGATCTCCTATCATCACAGTGCTTCACAGACGCTCTGACGATACACAGAGAGGTTATGAACCTACCTTCCTACTCAGATCTCTGCGCCACATTATCTGGAAATAACGCAAACTCCACGGCTTCTTGTATGTTTATTAATCCATTGGAATTATTTCATTTTGAAGAGAAAAACATTGTAAATGTTAGTTCAAGACTCGCCGAGGCGTCGGCCTGCTCCTCATCAGTGATCATGAGCAACGGACGCCCTTCCTGTCAAAATATCAACCGCATGTTTGGCGGCCAGACAAGAAGTACAACCAGGAGTATAATGTCAGCAGCTGAAGCGATGAGAATTGTCTACTATCTCCGAGATACGGACACTGATCGGGAATATAATGAAGTTATTGCATGGGAAGAGGCCTTTCTCGCTAGAGTATCGTCTTTACAGAAGAACATGACGTGTGCCAAGATCTTGTTAGCAGCGGAGCGCAGTTTAGATGATGCTATCAGCGACAGCAGCAGCTCAGACATCAAGTAAAGTATAGAAACCTTTTTACTTGAATTACCGTGGACTACATACCAATACCACCCCTCACAGTCCCATTATTCCGCCAAAAACATATTGGCCCGAAATGTTTTCATGGCGAAAATAATGCAACGAAAATAACGTCCAATCGTTGTTGCACCGCAAGACTCTCTAATGTTTAAGAACTCACGTTGCACAGGATTCCCTAATGTTTAGCAAATCACGTTGCACAGGATTCCCTAATGTTTAAGAACTCACGTTGCACAGGATTCCCTAATGTTTAGCAAATCACGTTGCACAGGACTCCCTAATGTTTAGCAAATCACGTTGCACAGGATTCCCTAATGTTTAACAACTCACGTTGCACAGGATTCCCTAATCTTTAACAACTCACGTTGCACAGGATTCCCTAATCTTTAACAACTCACGTTGCAGGGAACACCTGTTGCCATACCAACAATAGTAGATCGTGTTTTAACTGTATACCGAATGGCATGGTCTAATTTTCAATCGTTTGGAAATTGGTGGGGTTCTAAATACCTCCTCCCGATCATTTCAATAATACAAAGATGTTATTCATTTTTGAACAAGGTTACTGCTAATTTTACCTTTTCCCTATGTCACAGTTAACAGGAGTTTTATTTGTACTACAGGTACTTTGCCTTAACGTTCACCATCATGATCAACTTTGCAAATATGATGCTGGGCAAGATGTGCAGGAATCCGCTGACCGGACATTCACTGCTTGGTATGGGCGGCATCATCTGCGTGACACTGGGCATAGCCGCAGGATTTGGACTCTCCATGTTTACACAGACTCCCTTTGTGAACATTGTAGGAGTGCTGCCTTATCTTGTAGTAGGTGTTGCCATTGATGATATGTTCATTATCATAGATGAACTAGACAAACAACCACGTGACCTATCAGTGAAAGAGACCGTGACGCGAGTAATGTCACGCACCGGGACCACCATCACCATGACTACCGCGACAGACCTGGTGGCATTTGCTGTGAGCACTTCATCTCAGTTCCCGGCTGTTACGTATTTCTGTACGTTTGCTGCGCTGACAATAACATTCGCGTATTTGCTAATGGTTACCGTATTCGTGGCACTGATGTCGCTCGATGTGCGTAGAGTTAAAGCCAATCGTCGCAACTGTCTTCCAATCTGTCTTGCGCCACCGCCCAAAGTCGGTTGTCCGCCATGGGATGAACCAAGACAGTCAATCTCTAGCAAGTTCATGGAGAGGTGGGGTAATTTTCTAATGAGGTCACGCACCAAACCTGTGATTGTCTTGCTGTCTCTTAGTTTGCTGGCGGCAGGAATCTACGGAACAATTAACATCAGTGAGAGTTTTAACAGATCTCTTCTTGTCAAGGACAATACTCCATATAAGGCATTCTTGAATGCACGTGACAAGTACTTTGAACGTGCAATTGAAGTCAGTGTTGTCGTAGATCAACGCCTAAATTATGACACGAGAGAGTCGCAGCAGGCTCTTAGAAACCTGGAGAACATAATCACACAGAATACACACTACACGAATACAACCACCTCATGGATTCACCAATTCACCTTATACTGCAAGCGACACAATATGACCACTGAAGGGACAGATTTTATTCCCAACCTTAAGAAGTTCCTCAGTACACCATTTTATTCGCAGTTCGTACAAGATGTCAAGTTGTCAGAGGATGAAAAGCATATTTCGGCTTCTCGTATCCTTGGATACATCCCAGGTATAGCAGAAATCTACAGTCTGTAGTTTCACCTTTTTACAGGTTATTGAACTATAAAGCTCTATTATATGGGAGACCAGACAGACTACTAGTATTAGTACTAGACGGCATAGACCTGCAAAATGTTCCAGAATCATTGTGACATGGTAAATATGGTGGGTGGATCATTGAATAACTATGACGCGTTAATTTCACTTCATCTTAAAGAAACTACATCTTCTGAGCGTCAGGACCCGTCAGTGGTGCGCTTTGCTGAATAACAGCATAAAATCTTTAAAAAGTAAAGCAGATTTAGCAACTAATGAGACAAAATATGATCGAGTCATTACATTTTGAACCCTGAGTGAACTGGGAACGAGAACAAATTTGCATTAGGAAAGCAGCGTATTGCGAAATACAGTAGATACCGAAAGGTGTTATTAAACAAAATCTTGTTTTTTCTTCATGCATAATTAATGAAATACTTAGGATATTTTAAATGCAGGAATTAGCGTTTCGAGGGGGACAGTCGAGAAGTGTTTTAGGTTTATCTATTTATTTTCGGGTGGAAAAAAATATTTACTTTTACCATCACCGTTTTGAAAATAACCTAGCTGCAGTGACAATCAAAGCTTTTAAACCTCGACATGAACACGGTCACACCAAGGAGCACGCCCATACCCTGGTGATGGCGATGGCGACAATTACGGTTACGATTATGATTGCGATTACAATTGCGATTATGATTGCAATTATACGATTGCGATTGCGATTACGATTACGATTACGATTACGATTACGATTACGATTACGATTACGATTACGATTACGATTATGATTGCGATTACGATTATGATTGCGATTAGGATTATGATTATGATTGCGTTTATGATTGTGATTGCGATTATTTAGTATAGATTGTTTATGTGCAATAGATGTTTTAACGTCTCTAAAGCATTCCAGTACAAATGAACTGTGGTTTGTCGACACTTTTGTTTGCGTTATAGGTTCCATGTCCTCAGTCTTCCAGCGAGACGCAATGCTGACATTACGGGAAGATTTGTCCAAAAAGTCAGCACTGTGTGCCTACCCGATCGCAAGGTCCTTCATATTCTTCGAGCAGTACGCTATTCTTGTCTCTGAGACCATAAGGAACTTGACGATAGCCTCGTTAGCAATCCTACTCGTGACCAGTCCCTTCCTGGTTGACCTCACCATCACACTGCTTGTGTTCTTTGGTTTTGTCGCTCTTATCTTCGAGTTGTTCGGGTTGATGTTCATATGGGGAGTTTCACTTACTTCCGTTTCCATGATCAATCTAGTTATGGCCATTGGATTCTCTGTGGATTATAGCGCTCATATAGCACACTTCTTTCTGAAATCAGAAGAAACGACACCGGAAAAGCGAGTGATACACTCCTTGAAGAATGTAGGAGCAAGTGTGGCATTGGGAGGTATGTTATCCTACAACAACAACATGCATTGACGATAATGGTAGAAGCGAGAACAACAACAAGAGTAGCAACAACAGCAACAATAGTATTACAACACTAAGACAGCAGCAGCAACAACAACAATAATAATAATAATGATAACAATAATATCAACATCTGTAACAACAACAACAACAACAATAACAACAACAACAACAATAACAACAACAACAATAACAACAACAACAACAACAATAATAATAATAGTAACAGCAGCAGCAGCAGCAGCGTTATCAACAATAGCAACAACACAAAGAATAATAACAATCGGTAGCACTGACAACAACAATATCATCAACTACAACAGCAGAAACAACAATAATAACAACAACAACAAAAGCTGCTACAAAAGCGCAACCGAAGCAGCAGCAGCAGCAACAACAACAACAATGACGACGACAGTAACAACAAATCCAATAACATTGCCTGAATAACAACAACATCAAGAACAACAGAGAAAAAAAACAATGAATACCAACAGCAAGAACAATAACAACAAAAATAACCGCGGCAACAGCAGCAGCAACAACAACAACATCAAAGCATCAATAACGGCAACAACAATAACACTGGCACGAATAACAACACTAACAAAATGACACTGATAACAACAATAGCCGTAGCAACATCAGCAGCAGAAATATTTGTAACAGTAGCAATTACAGCAAAAGCTGACAACTATAGAACTAGGATTTATTAGATCAATTAGCATAAGGAGATGGGAAAGGGGCGGAAGTGAACCTCACATCGGGCAGTTGTCAACTCTGTGCTATGACATAATTCAAAATACACCCAGCGCACGTTCAATATGGATATGTGTAGATGCGCAATACAATTCTAGGATTGTTGAGAGAATGAACCGACAGCGTTGACAGCGTTGAAGGCGCCGCCTATCCCTATAAGATTCATAGGTTATCTGTAACTAGGGCCTTCAAGTTACAACGAGGCGGACGCAGTACAAAACACTGAGTGAAAATACAATCTGGTGTTGCCACCGTCTTTTTCAAACTACAGTATGGAGAACCCAAGTTTCAACGTAAAAATACAAACCTAGTTATTATTTTGCCTTCAATACTGCAATCTCTTGTTGCCTTCATACCAGAAATAAATATCAAATGAATGAGAGGTACAGTAATCAAAGAAGAAAAAAGGGAAAGCACGATTTTGCCAACAGTTGACAGGAGAGTCCGAGTCTCCTCTCCCCTCCGCTATTAAACAAGGGAATAAGCACCTTAGAAGTGCAACCCTAGATAAAATGCCCAGGGACTCCATCAACGGCTTTATAACGTCCCTGTCCACCTAAGAAATGAGTTGCACAGCTGATACAACCCTCGGCAGTGGACGGCAATTGAAACCAGGTGGGAGCTAATGCAAACGCACCAAGTGCACCAAGAGCACACGCTGACACGCTTCTCCCATAAAGAACCAAGCACACATATCAACTTTGAGAATTCAAGAGTCTGAAAAGCATTCAGTTACGTGAAGTATGCAATGATACCTAGAAAGTTGACCATATTCTCCATCTTTATTGTAGGTTTTAGCACTTTTCTGGGCATCTTGTTGACGTCGCTGTCGGATTCCGAGATCTTCCGAACGTTCTTCAAGATGTTCTTCGGAATGGTTCTCCTTGGTCTGCTTCATGGGCTCTGCTTTTTACCAGTGTACCTTTCAATCTTTGGAAGATGGAGTAAACCCATTCTGGTCGCCATGGCAACAGAAACGCGTGTGCGTGATAATGAGCACAATGAAGAAATTCCCATTGCTGACGTTCCAGCAGGCAATCGCGTGATCCATTCCGTCAGTAAGAAGACCAGCAAAACTAATGACGAACAGACATTTGAATCACCGGAAGGTAATGACGAACTATATACTCGAAATACTAAAACATGTTTGCCACATGTTGCTTTCTCGTTTCCTATACAAGTCCTTGAGTGTCTTCTAGGGCCTCCCCTTGGAAGAACTGGCTATTTGACGTCACATTTGTCAAACAATTTGACAACTGAATAAGATGTTTCTTGTTGGAATCGCTTGGAATTTAAAGTTTTCTGGAAAGCTTCGCGTTTATACCTTCATTTTCTCACTAAATGGTCGTTTGTATATTATTTACCATTTTCCAAGAAATTACGAAAATTTTATTTAGAACTTTCCGTTTGGGAAGAACGCGTTTTTATTTATAGCCTCTAAAATACCACTATTTTGGTTGATTTGATAGGTGAGTTAAGCTGGGGCTGAGAAAATGAAAACGGGACACAAAGCCATTTCGTTCGACTCAACCTGAAAACCGGGACTACCTTATCAGAAATTATCTTGATTTCGGAACTTCTGTTTGGGAAGAAATTGAATTTCCAGATGGAGGTCCCTGGAGACACAACCAAATGGGCTGGTAGAAGAAACTAACAGTTTCTCGACATGTGATACCGTATAATTCCCAAAAAGAGTCCCCCGAATATAAGCCTCCCCCCTAATATAAGCCCCCAAATCAAAGACCCGAAATTCCTCTCCCCCCCCGTGTTAACCCTTGACTTTCTTGTATAAACAATTCGAGACGCAAAATGCCATCCGATCATACGCCCGCCCAGCCGATTTCATAGCGTAAATTTCCCCCCGAATATAAGCCCACTCCGAATACAAGCCCATAAAGAAGTGTCACCAAAATTATAAGCCCATGGGCTTATATTCGGAATTTTACGTTTTAAACTTCTACGAGAAAATTGTTATACCAACAAAATGTCAGGGATGTGTTGCCGAATGTACTTTTTACTTTAGGTATCAAGGATAGCTCAGTGCCCCAAAGTTTGTAGTCCGATGTGTGTCCCCAATTCTTAGCTTTCTGGACGAAAACTATGACCTCAAATGTTGGCTTTTCAACGGAATTTGCAGCCAAGAATAGATCTGTCGTTTATAATGGAGCAACACACCGACATTAAGCATTATTTCAACACTTTCTTGTCTCTATAAATCTAAATCTAAATATGTAATCTAGAAAAGGCATGGGCCCATCATTGCATAACTACAGGTACAGGTGTTAAAATCCAGATTGCAGGATCTCCATAAAAATTGTTTTGTTTCAAAAGTGCCATTAAATTGTTAGATAGTACCGAGCCCGGAGCCTGTTTACGTATAAACCCCTGAACAGATTTGTGTTTTCATTTGTTTCTGTCCACAGATACTCCTGCACCAGCAGAGATATCCCAGGAAATAGGACTGGAGAACAAATCTTTGACAATATATGAGTCAGATTCTTCCAATGAGAATGCGAGCACCGCAGAAGAAGGAAATAATTACAAAGAACAGAAACATTCACCAGCGCCATGTGATGTGGCTACAGACAAGGAGGCAACGCTAAATGATTTAGAAGTGCTCCAAAAGGAACGAGTTGCTTTGTTTAACACAAAGCTGTAACCTATTGTCACTTTATGGAAGACTGACGTCTAAATCGGTCACGTGACGTTATCACAGCCATAATAAACACATTCACTCAGATGTTCTAAACAAACAATAAAACAGTGTCGAGACGGCGAGTCTGGAAAATAAGATGAACGCGAATGACGTTGGAGAACACAGAAAACGTGTTGAAATGAACTCGAGGCGAGTTCTCACCTGCTTTTGAAATGTTCTCCTACGTCATTAGGGTTTATACTCTACTAATAATTGCCTTTATTTATACACGGTGTTTAAGAAACGGCAGCAATACAGTTGATTAATTAATTAATTAATAGTAATGATAATAATTAACACTTACAGAAAATGTTTCAACATGTATATAATTGAACCAGTTTGTAAGGTTTGTAACTTTCTTTAGCCAGTTTAGGGACCATTCAGTATTTATGCCCCGGGTTGGCACCGAAGAGAAATAGAAGCGATGCTAAATTTTCTTGCTACCCAACCTTGAAC
>JANVCJ010093183.1:0-10220 GCA_026413505.1 Epizoanthus ramosus
AATCGAGGGGCTGGCCCTGGGGCTCGCGCGGCGCTGGGAAGGACATTTCGAAAAGAGTCTCGACCACAGCGTGGTGGTGTGCTTTGGCTACCCCACCTCGCACGAAGACGAGGCCCGCCGGGCGGTGCTTGCCACCCTGGAGTTGGTGGAACAGGTGGAACAGCTCGGACGCACCCAGAGGCGGCCGCTGGCGGCGCGGGTTGGGCTCCATACCGCCTTGACCGTGGTAGCGGTGGATGCGCGGGGCGAGCGGTTGATGTTGGGCCGACTCCTCGACTTCGCGAACGAGATTCGGAGTGTGCTCGAGCCGGGTGGTGTGGCGCTGAGTGCCGAGACCCACAGCCTTGTGCGCCGCTCCTTCGAGTGCGTAAGGGAAGGGGAAGTCAAGGTGCCGGGAGGCGCCGCGGGACCTGTCTTTCGGGTGCTCGAAAGCCGCGACTTCGGAGCCCTGGGGCAAGATCTGGAGCTCGTGGCCCGCCGTGAAGAGCTCGATCTCCTTCTGGGACGCTGGCGCCAGGCGCGGGCTGGGGAAGGTCAGGTATTGATGCTCAGCGGGGGTGCGGGCATTGGCAAATCGCGGCTGGTGCGAGAGCTGACAAATCGGCTCGTGGCAGACGGGGTCGAGCCCGGGATTCTCTATAGCTCGCCCGAAACCAGCGGTTCGCCGCTCCGGCCGGTGCTTCAACTCCTGCGACGCACCATGCGGCTCGACCGCGCGACCGACGATGGGCTGGAGCGGCTCGAGAAGATGTTGAGCCAACTGGGGCTGGGCCTTGCGGACCATGTGCCCTATCTCGCTCCCCTGCTCTCGCTGCCTCCGGACGATCGCTACCAGGCGCCCGACCTCGGCCCCCGACTCTTGCAGCAGAAAATTCAGCAGGCTCTTCTGAGCATCCTTCTGGCGACGGCGGCGGAAGAACCTCGCGTCCTGATCGTGGAGGATCTCCACTGGTTGGACCCGTCAACGCTGACCCTCGTGGAGTTGCTGCTCGAAGAGGTGGCCTCCGTATCCCTGCTGGTGATCTTGACCTGCCGCCCCGAGTTCGAAGTGCCCTGGCGACCACATTCCCATCTGACCTGGATCACCCTCGGGCGCCTCGACGACCAGGAAACCGGAAAGCTCATCGAACGGGTGGTGGGAGGCCGCGCCGTGGCGCCGGAGGTCCACCAGCTGATCCTTGAAAAGACCGATGGCGTCCCCCTCTTCGTAGAGGAATTCACCAAGACGTTGCTCGAGTCGGGCCGGTTGACAGACAACGCGGGGCGCATGGAACTCGGCGGTTCGCCGAGTCAGATGGATCTTCCCGCCACCCTGCGCGATTCCTTGAGCGCACGCCTCGATCGTCTCGGGCCCGCGCGGGCGGTGGCCCAGGTGGCGGCGGTGCTGGGCCGCATGTTCACCTTCGAACTCCTGGCCCAGGTCGTCGACATGGCGGCAGACGACTTACGGCGGGTGGTCGATCAGCTGGTGAGTTCGGAACTGGTTCTGCGCAAAGGGTTCGGAGCCCGCCGCCGCTACGTGTTCAAGCATGCAATGATTCAAGAGGCGGCCTATGACTCTCTGCTGGTGAGTGAACGCCGCCGACTGCATGGACGCATCGCCGGGGTGCTCGAAGACACGGTGGACGAGCGTGAGCAGGAACCGGAGCGCCTGGCCCACCATCTCACCGTGGCGGGTCTCCCGGAGCGAGCTTTCGAGTGTTGGATGAGGGCCGGAGAACTGGCCATTTCGCGCTCTGCCCACCGCGAAGGAGTCGAGCATCTGGAGCAGGGGCTGGCGCTGATTGAAGATCTGCCTGCCGGGCCCGAGCGCGACCAGAAAGAGTTGGCCCTGCTCACCCGGTTGGGGGCTGCCGCCAGTGTGCTCAAGGGTTATTCCGCCGTCGAGGTGGAGAGCTCGTGGGGCCGGGCGCGGGAGCTTTGTCACGCGTTGGACGACTCCCCGGAGCTTTTCTGGGTACTCTGGGGTCTGTGGTCGTTCCATCTCTCGCGCTCGGAGGTCGACACCGCCCTGGGTCTCGGCGAGCGGCTGTTGCGCATCGCTGAAGACACGGACGACAACTACCTGCAACTGGTGGCCCTGGGGGCCCTGGGGTTGGGGACCTACTTCCGGGGCGATCTCAGGACGGCGCGGAACCACCTCGACCGCGCGGTGGCCCTCGACCAGCCCGAACGCGATCAGTCGGTGGCCTCCGTCACCGGGCAGGACGTCGGCGTGTTGGCCCTGGCCACCCGCGCGTTGGTGCTCTGGCATCTGGGCGAAGAGGAAGCGGCCGTTGATTCGAGCGCCACCGCCGTCGCCCTGGCAGAGCGCATCGGCCACTCCTACAGTCTGGCCTTCGCCCGGGTGTACGCCGCCCGTCTCCACCAGTCACGCCGCGATCATGAGGCGTTCGCGGAGGAGGCACGGGCGGTGGTTTCCTTGTCGGAAGAAAAAGGCTACCACTGGCTCAACCTGGGCCGTTTCTTCTACGGCTGCCAGGAGGCGGAGGCGGCGATGCTCGCGGAGGAGGAGGGGGACTTCGTGCTCTCGGAATCGGCACGGCGTTCCCTCACTTCTGGAATTGAGGGTTACGCGATCGCCGGCGCCCGGCTGTCATCGACCCACATGCAGGCACAATTTGCCGAGATTCTGCTAGCGGCCGGTGAGCCGGTCGCCGCGGAAGAGCAATTGGAAGAGGCCTTCACCACCATGGAAGAGGGCGCGGAGCGATTTTGGGAAGCAGAGCTTCTTCGGCTGCGCGGAGAGCTGCTGATCAAGAAAGGCGCAGTGGAACGGGCGGAAGACCCCTTGCGGCAGGCCTTGGCCGTGGCCCGGGAACGAGGCGACCGGGCCTTCGAAGTACGGGCGGGCCTGGCCCTCGGACGGTGGCTTTGGGAACGGGGCGAGCAAAAGAAAGCCGTTGAAGTCGTTGACGCTTCCACCGCTGCGTGGGCGCCGGCGGCGAGCGGGCCGGATCTCGAAGCTGCCAGAGAATTTATAGGACGTAGAGGATGAGTGAGATGCCTCGGATTCTGATCATCGACGACGACGTCAACATGCGAGACATCCTCCGCCGACTGCTAACCCGTCGAGGATATGAGGTCTTGGAAGCGGAGAATGGCCGCGAAGGGATCGAGTGCTTCCGTGAAGAAGGAGCCGATCTGGTCGTCACGGATATCCTCATGCCCGAAAAGGAAGGTCTTGAGACAATCCAGGAACTGCATGAGGAGTTTTCCAACCTCAAAATCATCGTCATCTCCGGTGGTGGGGGGCTGGGGAGCACGGGCAGCTTTCTAGAAATGGCGCGTACCTTCGGCGCCACCCGCAGCTTCCAGAAACCCATTCCCCGGGCTGAATTCCTTCAGGCGGTGGAGGAATTGGTCGGACCGGGGAAGGCGTAGATTCAACCGCCCCCATTCCGCGGCCCGAGCCTCTCTTCAAGATTTTTCTGCCGAGACCGGCTGACCCGGAGCTGGCTCCCATCCGTGAGAACCAGGGCCCGCGAGCCCTTGATGAGACGCCGCACCTCGGTGATTTCGCCGAGGTTGACGATGGCCCCGCGATGGACGCGCACAAAACGGCGTGGGTCGAGCCGCTCTTCAAAGGTGGCCAGGGACGTACGCGTGAGGTGGGAGCCGCGGGCGGTGTGCAGCCGCGCGTAGTAGTCGCAGCTTTCGATCCACACCACCTCGGCGGATTTGAGAATCAAGGAACGATCTCCGGTCGTCACGCGGATCCGTTCGAGATAGGCGGGGGCCCCAGGGGTTGCTTCCGGCTCGGGGGTCGCGCCGTCGAGTTCGGCGCTCAGGGAGGCCATCTTCTCGGCCAGATGCCCGAGGCGCTTTTCCCGCACCCGGCGCTTGGCTCGCTCCAGGGCGGCAAAGAAACGCTCATCGGAGAAGGGCTTGACCACGTAGTCGAGGGCTTCCACTTCGAAGGCCTTGGGGGCGTGTTGGCTGTAGGCCGTCACGAAGACAACGGTGGGCAATTCTTCGGGTAGAAGAGCCTCCACCACCTCCACGCCGCCGTGCTCCGGCATTTCGACATCGAGAAACGCGATGTCGGGTCGCTGGGAGCGGATCAGCTCCAGGGCGTCTGTGCCGTTGCCGCAGGCCCCGATCAGCTCGACCTCGGGATCGCGCTCCAGCAGATCTCGCAACAGCTCGAGGGCGAGGGGCTCGTCGTCGACGATGAGGACCCGGAAATGGCTCATCCCGCGGCCCGCAGCAAAGGCACGGCGAGTTCGGGGGCGGCGGGAAGGGTGAGGGATGCGATGGTGCCCCCTCCTTCTCGGGGTGTTACCAGGAGCGTGGCCTGGTCGCCGTAGAGTTGGTGGATCCGGGAACGGGTATTGCCGAGACCCACCCCCAGGTCCCGCTCCAGCTCGAACTCCTCAGGCAGGCCGACGCCGTCGTCGATCACGGCCACGTGCAGGAGCAGGTTGTGGCACCGAGAATCGTCCACGAGGTGGGCTCGCACCTCGATGCGCCCCGGGGCCGCTCGCTTCGCGATGCCATGGCGGATCGCGTTCTCGACCAGCGGCTGCAAAATGAGAGGCGGAATGTCTTGCCCAAGGCAAGATTCCGCAATGTCATAGTCGACGGTGAGACGGTCGGCGAAGCGTGTTCCTTGCAGATCGAGGTAGAGCCGTGTGAAGTCGAGTTCCTGCGCAAGCGGCACCAACGGTTGCTTCGATTGTTCGAGGGTCGCGCGCAGCAGGTCGCTCAACCCGAGGAGCATTTCCAGGGCCCGCTCATTCTTGCTGCGGCGCACAAGAACGGCGATGGAGTGCAGGGTATTGAACAGGAAGTGGGGCTGTATCTGCAGTCGCAGGGCCTCCAACTGGGCCCGGGCCAGTTCCGTTTCCAGGCGCGACCTTTTCAGCTCCGCGCGCCGTGTTTCCAGATAGCCCGCAAACCCGTAGCCGATGGCCACGCCCGTGGCGTAGATCAGAAAATCGATATGGCCCCAGGAACGAAAGGCCCTGAGCAGGCTTTGCGTGAAGGTCGCTTCGCCCATCGGCGCGAAGGGTTGTAGAAGCGTGAACACCGCGGCCACAAAGGGCATATGCAGCAGCACCAGGGCGCATGCGGTCAGGGCTTCGCGGGCCAGCCAGAAGGGCGGCCGTGCGTCCGGCCGCAGGAGCAGGGCGCCGGACTTCAACAGGCTTCTGGCCGCGCAGACCCAGAACCCCCAGCCAGCGAGCTGCCAAAGGAACAGGCGCCACCAATCGTGGCCGTGGTCCATCATCGAGAGTTGGATCTGGCTGGAGACCAGGACCGCCGTGATCAGAGCCGCGGCGAAAGCGACGGGCAGCACCCACTGCGTGCTGGAGTCTGGCAGGTCTGGTGTCTCTGGGGAGTTCAGGCGCATGGCTCTACGGTAGCGCTCCTGGCGTCGAACGACAACCTTGGCGCTGCGAACGGCGCGTTGTGCAGGGAATGGTGGAGAGGGTGCAGGGAATGGTAATTTTTGTCAGGCCACTTTCTTCTTACGGCGGGCGGATGGTGTCCCGCAAAGAGCGCTTGTAAGTGTCCGTTCTCTCATCTCTTCGATCGTTGACAGTGTCTTCTGAGGCTTCGAGAGATGGGATTCAACACCCTCTCTGCTCCCCGCGGGACACCATCCGCCAGCCGTATGAAGAAAGTGGCCTGACAGAATCGGTTCGCGGCAGCGGGGTGGCCATTCCCTGCATCGCTTTGCCGTCCGCTGCAAACTTATTGGTGCCTTGGGGTGGTGTGGCGGAAGATGCTCAGCCAAGAAAGGAGATCACGCCATGGAAATTCATCCGCACGTTGTCCGCTCCGTATTCCTTGTTTTCCTGCTTCTTGCCCTGTCCGTCTTGGCCTTGCCGGGTGGTGCTGGTGGGGAAAATGCGTTTGGGGTAGATCCGGTGATGCCAGCTTACGATGACGAGCAACAATTGCTCTTACCGGAGGATTACAAGCAGTGGGTTTTTGTGGGTTCATCCCTCGGACTCAGCTACAGCGAAGGCTCTGGAGGCATGGAGATGTTTCACCACACCCTCATGGAACCTACGGCCTACCAGCATTTCCGCCGCACCGGGGAGCTTCGCGAGGGCACCATGTTGGCGCTTCTGCTCCACGGCCAGGGCGAGGGGGAAGTGCCACAGCGGCGGGGACGCTTCGCCGCCGAGATCCACGGCGTGGAGATGGCGGTGAAAGATTCCAAGACCTTTGAAGACGGCTGGGCCTATTTCGGCTTCGGTGGCATGGGCGGCGTGCGCGATCGTGCCGCGGCCTTCGCCAGCGAATCCTGCGCCAACTGCCATGCGGAGCACGGGGCCTACGACAACGTGTTCATGCAGTTTTATCCGCTGCTGGTGGAAGCCGCCCCGGAGGGCAGCAAGGTGCGACTGGCCAGCTTGTCCGGTTCCCTGGAAATGGAGGAGAGTGTGGAGCAGGCCGAGAGCCAGGAGTGGAGACTCGCTCTCCGCGGTCTCGACCCGGTACACCTGGTGGAGGGGCGGGAAGAATTGGGCAAGCCCGAGATCGTGATGACGCACGGGGGCTATCAGTACCAATTCATCAGCGAGCCTTCCCGCGCCCGCTTCGCCGCCGATCCGGAACGCTACTCGGTGCAGAACGACTCCTGCCCGGTGGTTCCTGGAGCATCGGTGAGCCCGGATCTGTTCTCCGTGTACGAGGGGAAGATCTATCTCTTCGCGACGACAAATTGTGTCAAAGATTTCGCGGCGGATCCAGCGTCGTTTATTTCTGAATAGACTCGACCGTCCGTGGCCGCGCCACCAGGTAGATGCCACCTCCGACAAGGGTTGCAGCGACGATACCGAGTGCCGTTGAGATCCCTGGATTCTTCACCGACACCCCCATGAAGTAAGGCAGGTAGTTCTGCCCCGTGGCGTAGAGCACGTAATGCACCGCGACGGCGGTGACGGAAGCGGCGATGGCGGCGATGGCCGGCGTATCGCGCAGGAAGGTGCCAAAGAGCACCGGTATGAAGGCTGCCGCGAAGTAGGCGTAGATCCCGAGTTGGGCGAAAATTACCACGCTCAGATTGGGGGCGATCAGCTGGCGCCAGGCGAGGGCGAACGACGCCAGTGCCAGGGCCACGATCACCACGCGGTGAAGGATGAAGAGGAAACGCTCGGAAAGTTCTTGCCCGGTGACCGCCCCGTGAATGTTCTTCACCAGATCGTTGGTGATGATGATCGACATCGACTGAATCAAGCCCTCAAGGGTCGACATGCCCGCCGAGATCAAGCCCAGGAAGACGATCACGCCAATAAACCAGGGGAATTGAGTCACCAGGTAGGTTGAGGTCACGCTGTCGGGAGCGATGATCTCGCCGTGCAGTTGCAGCGTCGGGAAGGCCAGGCGGGCGTAGAGGCCCACGATGACCACGAAGAAGAAAATAGTCTGCACGAGAATACCCACCACCAAAAAACGATTCACATCGCTCTCCCGTTTGAGGAGCAGCGACTTGGTGATGATGTGCGGCTGGCAGACGACGGCGATGCCCACCACGATCGTACAGAACACCACCTCGAAGGCATCTCGAAACAGCGGACTCTCCGGGTTGTAGAGGGTGGCGAGATTTGGATCTATGTTGTGCAGCCTGGCAATAAAACCACCGAAGCCTTCCGCGAAGTGCTCAAGCCCCGAGCCCAGGAGAATCACCGCCACCACCAGCATGATCACCGCCTGGATGGTGTTCGTATAGACCATGGAATTGGCACCGCCGAACATCATGTAGCCGAACGAAAACACCACCAGCGCCACCAGCACGCCCAGCTCTCCGATGCCGAGCGAAGCGGCGATCACCTTGGTAAGACCCACCAGGATCAGTACGATGAAGGTGACGAGCAACAGCGATAGGAAAGCGAAAAAGATGGCGAAGCCGCGGCTGTTGTAGCGCTGGCCCACCCACTGGGAGAGCGTCAACGCCTTGATTGAATTGCCGTACTTGCGAAACCCCTTGGTGATCACCACCAGCGAGATCAGCATCGAAATCGGCAACACCACGCACAAGCCGAAGATCGCACTCAAGCCGAAGTAGGCCACCAGGCCTGGGTTGATGATAAAGGTGGCGGCGCTGGTGGTGGAGGCCGCCAGCGACAGACCCACAGCCACCGGTGAGAAGGCGATGTTGCCCACGGCGTAATCCGCGACGCTCTTGTTGCGCCGCGCGCCGCGCACCACCAATGTGAGGATGGTGGCAGAGTAGGCGAAGATCAAAAACCAGCTGGCGAGAACCTTTGCTTCCATGATCTCACTCCCCAAGGGCGGACGGCTCGGCGCCACCATGACAGGCAAGGAAGTCGACATATTCACGCACCAGCCATTGTGGGTCCTCCATCACCAGCACATGGCCCGCGGTGGGATGGGCACGGAACTCGGCTCTGGCGATGGCCGCGGCAAGGGCACGCACCCGCACCTCGGGCATCACCGCGTCGGCCGCGGCGTGGACCACCAGGGTGGGGCAGGATATATGTCCCAACCACGGCGTGAGATCGAAATCTTCAATGCAGGTGAGGATGCCGAGGAGGCCCTGATAGAACGACTGCGGCAACGCGGAAAGCTGGTCCCGCCGCGCCACGAGTTCCTCCGCGTGGGCCCCACGGTAGGCGGCGGAGTAGACGTCGCGTACCAGGGTGTCGTGAAAGTGGCCTCGATCGCCACCACCAAGGATGTCGTGCACAATGGCTCGCAATTCTCGGGAGTTCTCGGGCATTCCGGGGGGCGTGCGGTCGACCGCGGTGACCGCCGCCAAGGTGCGTACCCGCGCCGGGTGATGCGCCGCCAGGAGCAAGCCAACTTCGCCACCGAAGGAGGTGCCGAGCACGTGGACCGTGTCGAACGCGCGGGCGTTGAGGAGCGCCACCACGTCGTTGACGTGGTCGATCAAATCTGAAGGTGCGTCGCCGGGAGAGCGCATCTGACCGCGGAAATCACAGCCCAACACCTGGTAGCCATGTTCGAGCAACCCAGCGGTGACCGGCGCCCACACGCTGTAGCTCATCATGCCGCCGTTGAGCAGCAGAACAATCTCGCCTTCGGTACCCTCCAGTTGGTGGGCGAGCAGGCCTGCGCTCACGCGCTCTCCTCTTCATCCACACGGTGTTCAGCCAAGAATCGATCGCACAGGGTGCCCTTCACCACTTTGCCGTAGGCCGTGCGGGGAAGGTCTTCGAGGAAGCGGAAAGCCTTGGGAATCTTGAAACGCGCCAAGCGTTCGCTGAGGAAGGCGGCCAGCACCTCAGCTTCCACTGCGGCCGTTGCCCGCGGCACCACGAAGGCGACCCCCATCTCGCCCCAGCGTTCGTCGGGCACCGCCACCACCGCCGCGTCTTCCACCGCGGGGTGTTGTACCAGCACTGCCTCGATTTCCGCCGGGTAGACGTTGACTCCGCCGCTGATGATCATGTCCTTCGCTCGTCCAGCAATGAAATAAAAACCATCCTCGTCGCACCGCGCCAGGTCGCCGGTATGGAACCAGCCCTCGGCATCGAGGGCGGCGCCGGTGGCTTCGGGGTTGTTCCAATAGCCCTTGCACACGTGATGTCCGCGGAAGAGTAACTCGCCGGTCTCCCCCACCGCCACCTCGTTTCCTTCGTCGTCGACCAGCCGCACCTCGGTGAACATCATCGGCTTGCCGATGGAGCCGATCTTGGTTTGCGAGTCTTCCGCCATCATCGCGAAGCAGTTGACCCCCACTTCCGTCATGCCAAAGCCTTGTTTGAAGGCAACGCCTTTCTGCTGATAGGCCTCGATGAGGTAGCGCGGCAGGGGGGCGCCTCCGCTGATCAGCCAGCGCAGGTGGCTGAAGTCGACGGTCTCGAACTCCGGTGCTTCCAGCAGCATCTTCCAGATCGTCGGTACGCCGAGCACCACCGTGCAGCGCTCGCGCTCGATGGTGCGCCAGATCTCCGCCGCGTCGAAGCCCTGGTGCAGCACGATGGTGCCACCGATGACGAAGAGCGGCACCAGGAAGGCCATCAGCCCACCGGCGTGGTAGAGCGGGGTGAAGATCGAACTCACATCGTCGGCCCGCAATTGCCAGCCACAAGCCGTGTTGAAGCCATTCCAGGCCACCATCCGGTGGGGAATCATCACTCCCTTGGGACGGCCGGTGGTGCCGGAGGTGTAGAGCAGGCAGTAAATGTCTTCGCCATCGCAGGGCGTGGGCCCCACACTCCCCAGAGCAGGCGGCACGCCTGCGCTCCCAGCATGCGGGCTACGCCCGGAAGAGGGAT
>JANVCJ010093194.1:0-10219 GCA_026413505.1 Epizoanthus ramosus
AAGAAATATTTTTATTAATCAAGTAAATTAGTTTGTATAGTTTTATAGTTTATAAATGTTTAGAATTGTATTTTTTTAAGAAACCTTCAATAATTGTAAATATTTTAGAATTTTAGAAATTTTATTGTAAAGCATTGAGACTAAGTATAATGCTATATACATTATTATTATTATTATTACTGTGAAGGCTTTGTTTGTGACATGACTTGCGAGCATGCGCATTGCCGTGACATAGCCCCTTTAAATTGATGTTTTTAGAAACATCATCCAATGACGTTTTTATCTGTGGCAAGCTGTTGTTATCAATGAATACGCCACAATGTTTCCATCACGTGACGTCTTAAATGGCTTTGACACTCAAATAAAGTTTTTTTATTTATTACTGCTCCATGACTGCCTGATGGCTTCAGCTGTGATCTGAGACAACGTTAACAGAAGCAGACAATACTGGAACACATCCCTAGAGTAACAAGAATATAAGCGTAATGTTTATGGGATCTGGCTGGAGATGCAAAATACTGCAGTGTTGCACATGCGTGCTGATGATATGAACACAGCCAGTGAAATGGGCACTGAGGGCTCCGCGGGTCAGAAGGAACTAAGCCTGTATACTGGACCCTAAAAATAATAAGAGCCTGAGTGTTGGCAACCGTGGACAGCTGTGTCGGCCTTGTTGGGCCTCGTCAGCACGGCGTAGCTAACAGACAGACTCGAATGTGTTCATACTGGCTGTGTTCATATCATCAGCACGCATGTGCAACACTGCAGTATTTGCTGCTTACCTTGTCATCCTTGCATTTCTTCATTGAGGTTTTTACCATAATTCGGGTGTTCAGTATCTCATCCAACATCCTGATATGGAAACACCAAACAACATAGCATTGAAGGACGAATTTTGCATTATTTACCAGTGATAAATATAATAATTTAAATATAATATAATATATAATAATATAAATATAAATATAATATAATACCAAATAAAGATAATTTCAACAACAACATGTTGTTGACATTTCAACAACATTGAAACAATACTAACAGAGAATAAATTTTGTTTTGCTATATTAATGCCAATAACTGTTTCACCAACACTGCAATATGAGAGAACAGATGACACTCTAATACGACACAATTTTTTGTGGGCTTGTAGCTGGTAATAATCGACACGTAATCTCTTGTGATATAATTCACTTAATATTAAATGTGCTTCATCAACTGGCGTCTCTTTTAATGTCACTTAATGCAAGATAAATACGCCTGCACTTTATTAACCAATGGTAGCTAAGCTAAAATAAAAATATTGTTGTTGTTGTTGTTGTTAAAATCGTATTCCATACCGTGGCAAGACTCCTTTCCTGACACTGGGCTTGACATAAGCCACTCCATTTGGGGAAACATGGATATCATCTTCAAGTCTCTATAATACATTAAAACTCTTTGTAAACTACCGGCGAATCTTCGCTATTGTTATAATCAATTGTGTAGTCAATTCCGCCTTGATTCTGGAGACAAACATGCTTGTGTTCAGGGCCCAGTTGTTCAAGAGCCGATTAACACTAACCCAGGGTTAAACTATTAATCCATGTTTGTATTTACTACCTTATAGACTGATTTGGGCTGCCATCTTGGGTTTAGCAATTGCGTTTCCAAGGAAAGACTCGATAGTATTTTTTAAGCCCCAGAAACATATTCCAACGTGAAGAAATTGGCTTAATCCAGGATTAAAGTTAACCATTTTTTGAACAACCGGGCCCAGATGTTTAAAGGTGTTTGGAATTGAAAAAGTAGGTTGATAACATAATGTCACGAGAACATAATCCAACAGCCATCGGATATTGATTAATTACTAGGAAGCTTTAAGGTACTATTATATTATGGATGGAGACCCGTACAGCATGCAACAGATACTAATTGACCATAATAAAAAAGATGGCGGCTGTACATTTAACCACAATACCTTGCGAACCTATCACAACGAATAGGCACATAGAAAGCCATATATTTGTGGGAAATTCGTCCCTGTACTAAAACATTGTGAATGCTAGGTTTGAAGTTTTTAGGAGTTTTCAGTGCATTTTTATGAGTGTTCTGGGTTTTTTTCGTGCGCTAAGAATTATGGGTAAATGTACCAGTCGCCATCTTTTTTATTAAGGTCAATTCTAGTGAGTTTAATCAATCAGGCTTACAAAAATCGCACGTAAAGATGCACAAAGTTGTTCACCTGCTTACCATCGTCGTCAGAAATACAATGTGAAACGTCCAAGTTTGGGAATTTGTTGACAACATGATGTCGACATGTACATTTTCCGGTTCAGTGTCATTTTGATATAAAAACTAGGCCTCTAGGTACTACAATAATCACTCCTTCGCACAATAAAAAGCATAATATATAAAGGAAAATCAGAAACAAGAGAGTCGAATTTCAGCTAATTTCAGTAGTGTGCCGTCGATGTAGTCGTCGTTGTCCCAGCTGCTTTGAGTCGCAAAGACATGGTATTATGTCGATCTTCGATAACTGGTGAATGACTTCTAGTTGTGTGATACTGATGAATCAATTGATGAATAACTAAGAAGCTATGTGGCTAAAATATGTGTTGTTATGGGACAATTATGATTACCTTGAGCATGCTTGCTGGCACAGAGAGTGACGTTGCACCAAACTTAAATTCTCCGAACCTGCAAATCAACACAAAGACATTGGTACTTATATACACCTAATTCAAGAAAGGTTGACCTGTTTTCATAAGACATAAAACATAAAACATGTGACCCAAAGGAATTGTGGGAATGCTAAAAAGTGCCTTATCCATTATAAATACCTGGTTCACTCAACTGGATTTACTGCTACTGAGCTAACCATTTGTGCCCATCGTACTGGGCCCAGTTGTTCAAAAGCCGATTAACACTAACCCAGGATTAAACTCTCAACCCATGTTTGTATTTACTGCCTTATAGACTGGTTTGGTCTGCTATTTTGGGTCCAGCAATTGGGTTTCCAAGGAAAGACTCGAAGGTATTTTATAAGCCCCTGGAAAATATTCCAACTTGAAGAAATTGCTTTTTGAATTTTGCTTGATCCAGGATTAAAGTTAATCATCTTTTGAACAACCGGGCCCAGGTGTGCGAACACCCCAACGTGGGAGACGCCACACACTAAAAGGCCGCTATCCATAATTCCTTTATGTCGTATGTTTTATGTTTTGTTTCCATAACATTAGGTGTATTTGCCTCCACATCACACCTGTTTTGCTTTTAATTATATTTTCATTGAATTGACTTCTTCATTTGATAACATTTGACCCTATGTTAGAATAATGAGGCGATGCGAAATTTCATTGTCGTGCCCCGACATGTACCCCTTTAATGGTAAAACTAAATTTCTTACTCTGAAAGACAGGAAACTCTGCCAAGACAGGTGGAGAAACAGTAGTTGTAGGCGATGATAATGGACGGATACAGTGACTGAAAATCCAGCACCAGCACCGGGTTGCTATAGAACTGCGACTCGGGTTCCATTACCAGCGCTATACACTCTGGTGCGTGCATCCTGCGTATTAACAAATATTAGATGATGTTAATCCCACTCATAAACAGAATGATACATACATACATACATACATACAACTTTATTTATCCACGGATTTCCATCAGCCGTTTACAAATATAATATATAAGAAATGCCTGTTTTTCATGAAAACCGTGCAATAAAGATATGATATTAATATAAGTATAAATGAAATGTAATATTCTACATTGATAGTTAATTAATTACAATATAAGAAATTTCAATTAGTTGTTAAGCGTGACTCGAGGCACATCTGCTACTCTCAATATAGATTTGAAGGATGACAGAGATTCTGCGTGGCGCAATTCAGGCTTCAGATTATTCCAAAGTTTTGCCCCATTATAGCGCAGACTTCTCTTAAGATAATCCGTTCTGGGAGCTGGCAACGCGAGTTTATTACTCGAGTCCCTCAGACAGGGTTGTGCAATATCAGACCGATAGACAAATTGTTGTCTTAGGTAGTCTGGCTCCAGCTCGTTTAATATCTTATACATTAATATGCATCTCGTCTCGGTCTGCAATATTTTATAAATGTTTAGAACTGTATTTTTTAAGAAACCTTGTAAAGCATTGAGACTCAGTATAATGCTATATATTGTTATTATTAGTATTAGTATTTTTATTTTTATTATTATTACTATTATTATTATTAACGAACCAGCCTTGCCAAGCCATGTGGTGGAGAAACCGGCTTAAAATACGCTAAAACACCCATCTGAAATGTTTTACTTCTGAGTCCCGCCACAAGAACTAAGGCCAAGTCGACAAGACGTACACATAGTACGTGTCTCTTAGTTTTTTATGGTAAAAAACGGTATTTCATTTGAGCCAGTATATTTGCCGGTTTATGATCTTTCAGTTACAGCCATAATTGAAGTGTATATTATAGGGTTTGAAAATGGACGAGACTCTTTCCTGTTAACGGGCTAGAAATATATACTTCGAAATATTTTCGTGGTTCATCGGATAATCCTCAAATTTAGTCTTGGTATTCATTATTGTTTAAATACAATTTGTAGTCGTGTTAATTGGTTGCCATGGATACTACAGCCAAATCAATTAAGTAACCTTCATAAAAAACCTTGACTTTTCATATCTGGCATCTTTCTATTTTTTTTTCTCATACCTACAATATAATTAATGTTGAAAGTTACTCAAATAACTAAAGTACCTACAAATTAGAAATGTCTTTAGAAGAAGAACAACTTCAGTTTTGGAAGAAATAAACAGAAGTTCGAAGAAAAACGTGTCATTGATTCTAGAACAGTTACTAAATATTTTATGAGAAAGAATCTCTAATAAAATAAAACTTTACAACAACTTTATGAAAAAGTTGAGGAGAGTTTAAAATATCCCCATTTGTCTATACCTGTTTGATTGAAGTCTGCGTTTATTTGTTATGAAAACGGCGTCTTTATAAATGAAATACGAAACAGACAATGTTGTATTCTAACAAAACCATATGTCAAGAAAAATTTGTCTGAAAATGATCTCTCCCCTAAATTCCGAATTGATTGCTATTGTAATGTGTATTAGTAATAGGTATTTATTTGGGTTTATCTTGATAACAACGTTTTACGGATTTACCGAAAAATAAAAATAAAAGTAACTGGGCAGTTTTGTGGTTTGTACCAGAAAAACGATGTTTTATGCTTATTAAAACTATTTTGACGAAAATCATAATAAAAGGCAGCCAAAATGGCTAAATGTTTTGGAACAATCATTACCATAGCAACAGTAATTACTTTGTTGATAAATGTTGACATGGAAATTAATTAGTAAAGTGTGGACTATACGTGATGGTAAATTGTTTTTCCTAGTTCTCAACCATTTCTAATTCGAAAATCTACATTCGTGTTACTCAAAAAGGCTTATACGTTAAACTGAAAGTGTTGTGCGGTTACTTTTTTTGCAATAACCTAATTTACCCAAAACATCTGTATTAAAGACACCCCTTAAACAAATTTCTTATTTAGTCGGTTTTACGGGGTTTCACTTTTCTTAGTAAACTTAAAACGCTGTACTTAGAAGTCGCCAGTCCAACATTTTTCCCCCAGTAATTACGTTCATTATAGATTTTAATGCTTTTTGGCAAAATTTTGAAAGTTTGAGTTGGTTGAACTACGAGAAGCACAAAAGTAACTAGGAAGACAGTCGACATTGTGAACATAAAACTTCAGAAGGATTTTGTTCTACATTCCGCTGCTAATTTGGTTTTCGCTAGTTTCACACTATTAATTTTAGCGATGATGTGTCAAAATCATCTAGGTACACAATGAAAAATGAACCGTGATATTCAAAATCACTTAGGATTAGTTTCGACCATAAACAAAATAGTTTCGAATGAAACAGATGAGTATAAACACCTTATAGCAATGGCATATATATAAGTATAAAATTAGAAAGCTCTCATTCTACAACAAGTAGTTGAGGTTACTCATGTAAACAAATTAGTTTACAGAACGAAATGCCTCCTTCGTTTTAATTCAAACGAATTTTTATCGGATAAGAATCTTATACCTAATGCTAATGACTTTAAACTCTCTTACCAGGCGAGGAATACTTGATCTTTTTCCATTTGTGCAAAGCATTACCCCGGGGCGACATCTCGGTGACGCATCTATCACAAACCATAATAGAGTTAAGGCCCAGACACCACAGATAACACGAATTTGTGAACCCATGATTTGCTGCTGTGATTAGTTCGTGTGCTGATTCAACCTGAGCTGTTGCTCCTACGTATGGCAATTGAGATCTGTCGACAGGAGCACTGTACGCACTCCGTTTATACAATCAAACTACTCAGCAAACCTTTGGAATTAAAACTCTCTCACCGTTGCTGGCATGAATAGAAAATGACATATTACAATGGTTTAATTGCATTCAGACAAAGGAAACACTCTCACTGTTTTAGCTAAAGCTGTGAATATTAACTAAATAGAAAAAGGTAGCTTTAATCGTTTTTTACAGCAGACTTATTTACCATATTGGCGGGTAAACTCTCCAATGCTAAAACGTTTTCAGGCTTGCTAATGATTCATCCTTTTCATAACATCATATATTAAGTTAAATTTATTTTTTTGTATTGCTTTAATGAAAGACAGCCCTTAAATTTCGATGCTATGCATTTCATTTCTATATTAACATCAAGGCGTTCTAGATTATTAATTGTGATTATAGTTCTCACCGCCAAGTTTGTCTAAGCTATTTCCTATTATGAAAAGAGTGTTTGTTCAGTGAATGTGGTATTATACCATTTACTATCTTTCCAATAGAAACCAATTTATAGTTGAAAACTCCCGTTCTTCTTTCAAGGCTTTATTACTTGTTATTAAACACCGCAACCACTTTGAGATCGAACAAATGAAAATTGTTTTGGTATTTTTTTGTCGCTAAAGTGAACATTTTAGCTGCCGTTTCAAGTCTCAATTATTTATCAAAGTATAAAATATATAACTTGTAGTTGATTAACTTCAAAGTAGGCTCTGTTTTTGATTGATATGGAAGATAAACCTTAGTGCAACGATAAAAGAGCAAAAAAGACAAATTACGGTGAGAAAGCGACACGTTTGTATTTAGGCCATCCCCATAAAATGTCTTATTCTTCACATCGCTGGACCGACTCCAACTTGTGTTTGAAATTAAATGTAAAAAGATATGATCCACCCATATTGCTCGACGCTTCAACTGAAAAAAAAACTGTTTTATATTGAACATGTTATGAGTCTTTGTCGCACTCATTTTAAGTTTAGTTTTATTTGGCCCGACCGACCGACTCGATCTTAAGAAACATAGCTCGATGGAATACAATGCATTTTATAGGGATGGATTTATCTTACTGGAATGCTCTAAAATAATAGTTGGTCATTGAAGTAAAATAACTAAACAGTAATTCTTTGAAGGATTTGTCTTGTTCAAAACGAAATGATATGAAGTGCAAACTTTGTTACTGATCGTGTTTATTTCTCCTTCGAAGGAATCTGAGTGTACAACCATTTGACATCAAAGGAATCTAACACACCTGCACTAACACAGACAATGAAACAATTAATCTACAAAGCACACTTCGCCATGGACCATAAACCATAAATCATACTTTGCCTGTCAAAATTATACTTATTTGATGATTAACTGAATGAATGTGTTCAACATATACTCTTCTAGAAGCGTTTTTGAAGCTCATTCTCATCGGATGTAGTGGTAACTATTTCATAGGCGTTACTCACGGATCTGGCAACTAGGAAAGGTTTTAATTAAAATTTCGGAACTATTTTTAACTCCGCTTTTGTCGGAGAAAGATGAAAAACTAACGAGAACTCCATTCCGAAAAGAATTAAAGAATCCTATCAAAGCAAATGATTGTTTGAGTTGTAAATCACCTGTTTCAGATATTTCCCAACAGTAATTCTAAAATTACCAAAGAAGAGTGCAAACTAGTTCAACAAATCTCAAAATAACAGCTGAATTCACGACGCCTTGCAACAAGTACGTGTGGATCATTTATGAACTCGATTCTAAAGAACTTAATGATCAGAGGACTGAGATATCTAAAACACGACGCGCTCTTCGATTCAATGTAAACTGTTTGTCACTTCAAGGGATTAGTAAAAACTGTCTTTCATTAAACTACGAATTGATTGGAATTATTTCTTATGACTGTGTTGGATTAAGGCAAAAGTTAATTTAGAAATCCACTGAAAGCCTTTTGTTTAAATGCGAGAAAATAATTCCTGCCCTTGTATTCATGTACTGTGAGTATTTAGAGACTTACAAATTGGTAAGGCGAGAGTAGAAGATTTCATGATCAAAAACTCAGTTTTAATGATCAAAGCCGACGAAACTCACTGATGTTTTAAATGTGCAAAAACAGAAATATAAAAGATAATCTGCAGTGCTATTTCCAACGAAAACGTAACTGGCATCCATCGCTTCGCGGAATGTTACGAGCAGAAAAGGTTCAAAGTATGAAATGCTCTTCAATGAAAATAGTCATGATCAACGTTTCAAAGATGTTCACCCTTTGCCCACTTGAATCAATACTGTCATAGTATCTGTCTTGTAGAGAGTAGTCCTTCACCTGTGATTTGACTTGAATTAGTCACTGACTACTCACAGCTACTTATAATCAAGTAACTGGGATTCTTTGATTTTATTGCCATAAAAATCGTTTCTTAATATCTTAGTTTTCTTTTAGGCAATTGTAAGAAAGTCTTCTTAATACACGATAAATAAGAATCCTGAGCAACAAAATATTGCCCCCTACTGGTAGAAATAGCAGGTTATTTTAATATCCAGTTTGACGAACTCCCAATTTTCCCTGATTGCATCCGCAGTTTCTTCGTATATAAATGTTTTTTGTTTGAAGCACTGAAGAGGTCGACAAAATTGCTCATATGGCCAAAAAAATGATCTTTTCGATTTGATTTACAGATGTACAAATCGGGTGTTTTGGTCGGTACGAATTGAATATTACCACACATGCGAGAGATAACTTGTTTTATTATAAGATTTTACTCAAAAACCATCCGAGATTCTAGGATATAATATCCGCTCTTTCAAACTCAAAGCTATTCTATTCAATTTATACTGCGTGGATATTAAATTTAACGAAAATGTTTACACTTTAATCACAATTTTGGCTTCAGGCTATTTTTCTAGACAACAATACACGTACTTTCACATGCTTCAAAAATTCCGCAAAGAATATTTCAATTTGTCAACACAATATTTGCGAAATATATATATGTTAAAGTAAAAGCAAACACACAAAATTGGACGCAATTAAACCATGCATATATTATATGTATAGCATCCAAAACGTTTGTTCAATATAGTAAGTGCTCAAAGCTATTTGTACAGCTTTTTTAGAGGTTGTCGGCATGTTATTTAGTTCAAGAGTGACCTGTGTCCTGACAAAAACGCCATACCTTTCTGCATTCTCGAAGTTGAAATGAATTGGTCTTATTTCTGATCAATTGCAAAATAACGTCAGCATTACTATCTCCTGATTTTGATTTTTCGTACTTATCTACTCGTAATAGAATTCTGCTAGCGGTACAATGGTCGTAATATTATATATAGAGGACGTTACATGGCTGTGCGAATATTCGGCATTTATCTTCCATGTCGAATGTTCAAACAGCCATGTAAGCTTCCTTTTAGCATATGAAAATAAAATGCATAAGAAAAGACGAATTTCAGAACCAACGAACAAGAGAACTGCAGCGAACAAAGAATTCAGCTGACTTTGTTGAAGAAAGCATAAAGTAGCCAACGATATTTTATATGTACAAAGATAGGTCTTTTCTTAACAATTTTAATACTCCGTATCTCCGGATTTTCATATGATAAAGTGTTAAATTTATGTTGGTAATTATTAAAGTCGTAGAGCAAAGACTGAGCCATACCAGGAAACTATTTATATAAACATTTGTAACGATAAGTTCGACTAAGTTAGAATTTACTTCCAAAAGACATATTAGAAAATAGACACGATATATCGCGCGTTCGGATTGGCTGAGGACCGTTTTCTAATTCTGGATAGAAATCATGAATGACGTCACGAAACAAAGTGAAAATTTTCGTGGAGATGTAAAGGTCTAAAATGATTGAAGGCAGTCGATTAAATAGTAAATCTTTTTGAAAACTATT
>JANVCJ010093205.1:0-10219 GCA_026413505.1 Epizoanthus ramosus
TAACTTCGCTAGAAATAGCAATAATCACAACGCGTGAGCACATTCTACAATACTAGAAACACAATTTAAAAACTCTTGGTTTTCATTTATTATTCTTGGTGACACCTCACATACTGCTCAGACATATGCTATCTTAAACATTACATTTAAGTTCTGCATGGATATTGTCCATTTCGTTCACCCCTTTCAACTTAGCTGGCAACTGTCTGAGCAAATCATATATAACGGCTTTATAAAGAGAATTGAGACAGTACATGTAAGAGTAACTTGTCTCAGTGATTTGTTAAACTTCGAGTTTGACAGTGTAATTAATAATAATAAAAATATTAATAATAATAAAAATAATAATAATAATAATAAAATGTTCTTGGTAAGCATAAATTATTCAGACTAGTTTGTCAAATTGAGGTCACTGTCTCAGATTTTGAATCAGCTAATGCATACTTTCAAAAGTGCCCAAAACTCTTGTCTAAAATTTGTCCAATTAGCGTCCGAATATCAAACATTCAAAATAAAACATCTAAATTCTTATACCCCAATTTTTTTTGTGTTTTCAACGTACATGTGCATGTACAGTCTGTATGTACATTGCCTTTCACTTCACAGGCAATTATCACTGATGTCAACTTGTAGAAACTTTTTCTCTTACGTTTTCCTGATTCAACAGTATTGTAAGTTATATGTATAGGCTCTGTGTGCAGACTATATTATACATACTGAACCATCAACATTTATGGACAAAAATCAACATCTGTAAACAGTAACTATTTTCATTTTTGATATTGCAAAACAATTGTAAATAAATATTATAAATAAATTTACTTTTAATTATTTCCAGGATATTCTACATGCATTCTGTGCTATTCTTTGTTGAATCTTTGACAATTTATGAACCAAACATCTCCAAAATAGAACAAGATAAAAATTAATGAAGTGTTTTTAATTTCAATTTTATATTTTTTATATTTACCATTATATATATTGAAAAATACTAAATACATTTATTTAATATAAAATTTTCAATTCTGTTAGGGAATTTTCTTGATAGAATCATTTAATAATTATTACAATATTTAGTATGATATGTGATAATTACTATTAATAATTCTATAATAAACTATAACAAAAAATAACATTCATGATCAGATGGACATCTGCAGGCACTTCTGCAACAAAACTGCCTTGGTGATAAATTGCCCCCAAGACACTAATTAAAGAGAAAGTAATGTAGAAAACACACAACTATTGTGTATATATATTGAATGAGTTCTATTAAAACACAGTGTTGATACTTTTCAACATTTACTCTTTTATTCCTGTGCTACATTAGTAAAAGAATGGAAATGTTTACTCTCAATCAGCAGGAAAAATCTCTTAATGGAAATTTCACACCTACAAGTCGGTCATAATGCATGTAGAATTACACCAGATGTTTAGATTGTACTTTCATATGCTTTTTGTTTATAAGAAAAAGGTTTTTTAAGTAATATGTTTGTGAGGTTTTGAAAGAAATATATTATATCTATCCAATTTTTTAAAGCTATATATCTATCCACTGCAATTTATTTTCAATAAATACATGGCCTTCAAATGTCATGAACGGTAAAATATTTTGCTAAATACTGAGCAGGTTTGACAAAACAAGTCAATTTAATTTACTATTTATTTACAAGTACACTGTATGTCTAGGATGTGGACTTCCATTTGCACGAAATTTCCATTTCAATTCAAAGAGGTCAACGCAAACTAAAATATATTTTAAAAAATCAAATAAAAATTTAACTAAATCGTTAAATAATTTATATTACAGCCTGATGTTTCTTGGGTCTTGAGGGAAATTTACAGGAGAACTGCAGGAGACATGAGAGCTGGGTCATCCAGATGAAAAAAGAGGTGAAATTATATAATTATATGTTGGCTCACATCCAACAACAAATTCCATGGATGCTCATTTCTAGTTATACGGTGCTCCACCTTCATCATCATGCACATATTTAGAGAACATCAAAACATGGGTTGTACACTTTTTGTTCTCTAAAATTTCATGACCTAAAAATCCAGAAATATATCATAAAATGTTGGATAATTAAGTGGTCGGGTGAGGACCCATGAATGATTAAAGTAATAATAATATTTTATTCTAGTTTGTCTGCACAAATATCTGTCCCAAGGCATTCCAGGCTTAGGTTCTTCAATACAAATACAGAACTTCCATGATTACACAATTTGCATATTATATATAATGATTGTTCTAGAAAGAGAACATATTATATACTTGTTATGAACCACTGTGTGTTTTTTGTAAACTTTGACCTCCAGATACACTGAGAGAAGGTCTGATCTTAAGATATGATCTTCTGGTGTGCCACAATGTCTATTCATGACTGAAACTTGTTGCAGTTACAAAATTACATTATGTGTTTCTACCAAACATTTTCTTGCCCAGAAAAGAGTTTACAAGCTAATATGACAATATCTTGCAGTATTAACCGATTTCTGTATATACCAGTTGCAAGTCAACTTAATTCACACCACGTGACACTGGGTAACTGCTTGATTAATTTTTCCACTAACGACTGGTCAAATATACTGGATAATTGTGAAGTTAGTTTCTGTAAGTTGTAACTATAATTATAAGAAAACCTATTTTGAAATTTACACTACAAAGAAAGTTCAGCGTATTAAATACACTAAAAACTTGCAGGAAAATCTGAAAGAAGATATCAGAAGCAGCCTCTGAGCTGGGAAGGCAGCCAAGGATATCAAATATAGATGCTTCATGTTTTTAATCAACATCATTCTTCCTGTGCCAAAAATAGATTGACCACAATGATTAACAAGATTAAGATGTGAACAAACAAACAAATTATCTTGACATTACTGTGGCTCAATTTCTGTACTTTTTCTGTACCAACTGGTGAGCAAACTAGGCACCTTCGATAAATAGAAGGCAGAGCAACAGGTTTTCTTGTGTGGTAGCGGTGCATACTGGAATCAGTAATTATGAATGCACAAATGTGACATCGTTTGAATAGAATGCTACTGATTATCATATATCTGTCATGCTCTAAATTGCCCAATACTTCTACATATAAGATAGTAGTATCTCCAACACCCTTTCTTGTTTATTGTTGCTAAGCTCAGTGGATAGGTCGGTTAGTAATTGTTTTAAAAACAAAAAATACAGAAAAAAATAAAGATTCCAACCTAAAGCCTTTCTAGTAGCTAGGTTTTGGGGGTTCTTTATTAATTCTTAAAAGTTCTGACATTTTGAGAAAAATAATGGGTTGGCATTGTTTTGTTTATATGGGTCAGTTCAAACTAGAAAAAAATTGAGTTGAGATGCCTTTCATCCTACCATTGATAATTTTATAATTAACAACTGCAAGAACACCAGTGTATGGCAAAAAGGTACACAAATTGCAATAATTGACGGAATTCTACAAAGCAGAAACTTAATATTTCAAGGAATTTTTATAACATAATTATGTAATTAATCTTGCCACATTAGAGTTTTGAATCAGACAGCTTTTAGAAAAACCAGCCATTACATGGCACATGAAAATGTATACGTCAAGCTCTTAGTGACAAAAGGTCTGGAATCCATTTCACTAGAGCAAAATATATATGCATATGATTGTGTATATTGTACACATATCGTTCTGGGAGAAAGAACATTTTACGCTGATCAGATGTCTGTGTCTGTGAAGATAGGTATTGATCAATTTAAAGGAAGCCTGTCACCTGTGTCCCAGTGGGAAGGAAGGAAGGAAACGGAACTGCACTTCAAAAATGCCAACCACATGAAATCATTAATAATGAGAAAAATCTGGAAACACTATACAATGTATTGTGATATTAATGTTCGTGTAAGTATATTATAATTATATATATATATTAATACATAAAATTTAGTTTAAAAGTGCATTAGTCAACACCAGTACCTTGAATCAGGACTCTTCTATAATCTTATTTAAGATTACTGCAGCAGTTTCAATCCGGTGCAATTTCATTATGCCATCACTAATTATTATTATTTTTTTACTAATTATAATATTTATTTAGTTTTAATTTTTCTTTGAAAATTCACTGAAGTTGAAGGTATAAAATGCATCCCTCTTAATAGGCTAAAATGAAAACCAGTGTTTTCAATTTGTGGTGTAACTTCCAATAATTATAGACTGTTCATAAAATGAGGATTCAAAATATAGATCATGGCAACTACTCCAAGTTTGCAAAGTTCCAAACATAATAATTATGTGAATAATAGAATGTTTTTGACTGTACCTCATGGAGTAAATGTACTAACAGAAAACTCAAGTTTGTTGTCTAATTGTTAATTATATAATTATCTAGTATATGATTCCTGATATAATTTTACTAACAGTTTTGCATTGATCACCAAAAATTCTAAGTAAAGCAATAATTTATCAGTCAGTTTTAAATATATATTATATATATGGCCATTTCCCATTTTTTCAAAATACTAGTAAAGAAAACATAGCAGACCCAAATTTCGGTTGAAGTCTAAAAGCTTCAGTTCCAATGATATTCTATGGTGTAAACTTTAGGTATATTTTTTTAAATTTTCCACGACTGACTACGGCCATCCCCACTTTTTTCTGTTTACTGTCATTTCAGATCATCAAGACATGGTCAGTCAGTACAAAAAAAGGCAAAAACACCTGGCTAGGTTTCCAGTTAAATGCTGCATATGTAAGCAAACAAAACTATAGACTATACATGCAGTACTACAGATTTTAAGTACTAATTGGTGTTTTCAGTTGAAAAATTGTGAACTGAAAATGAGACAACATTTTTAAGGCCATTTCAACGGCAAGGCTCATCTGTCAGTAGAGTAGGTATATGAAGTTGACTCAAGGACGAGTTCTCATGACACTTGACAATGATGAAAATCTGTTGAACATCTGACAGTAAATTCTGGGGAACTCTGCCCGGTAGATGGGCACAGAAACAAAACAATAGAATTGTGTCCTGTGATTGGTTAGGTTCAGTTTTACAGTCAGGTGACCCATTGTGTCTACGCAGAATGCTTACCAAATTCTGTTATACATGTATTCATTGTTATTTTTTGACAATTTTAAAATACAATAATTGGGTTGTTCAGATGATGGCACTAAGATAGGAAAAAAGTGAGGATAGCCTAACACAACTTTCAGAGATTGAGAGTGATGGGAAATGAAATATGTGTTGGGATGGTCTATTCTTTCTCAGTAAGAGTATCTTATTTTCTACCTTATCAGATATGTTGTTCCACTACAAATTCTGACATAGGAACTTCCCACAAATGCTTTCAGAAATATGTTGTGTACCAAATTAACGGCAATCATAAGGCCAAATAAAATAAATTCCCGGTTTCTCATCAGAAATTCTTGAAAAAGTAAATGAGACATGAGGTTTTGTTTTTGTTTTAGGTGATCGCGATCGCATATATAGGCTGCAGTCGAGTCATTTCGCTCACGAAGCGGAAGAAAATAATTATATATTTTCCATACATTTTCTATATTTCAAAAAATTAAAAAAGAGTAAATGTGGCGGCTATTTTGAAATGTGGGGGCTGATGAGAAACCGGGAATTTATTTTACTTGGCCTAATGCAAATTAACCCGTCTAGGTTCTACATTTCTGGTTCTATATCTAATACATAGTCATGAATACAGATCAGTAATAGCTCTGGAAAGAAGGAAAATTTTTAAAACGCTGCCATCTGTCCAAAAAAAATGTGAGAGTACAGATGTTCACTTCTTCTGATTTTGTTGTAAAATTAAAACTTTACATTAGCAAAACAATTCCTCTGGAATCCCTGAGCATACATGTACCAGCGAACGGGCGTATATATGCAAAGTTCAAAGCATTGCTTTGTTTATCATAAGCTTGATGTAATATCTATTAATAGATGTTCATTGAAAGAGCATGTTATTAAAAATGTTCTTCATTTATGTAATAAAACATGAAGTTCGTACTTTTGTGAAGCAACTCAAATCAATTAATACCGAAAAGATGAAAATGTTTGTTGATAGTCCAGAAAATGACCCTCCAATCTTTTTCAAATGTGCAACGCAATGTCACAGTGCGAGGCGAAACTGATCGATTTCAATGAGAGAAAATATCTGTTATTAAGATCACTGCCAACAAAGTAATCTACAAACTAGCTCGTTGTGAAGAGCGACAATTTCTGACCAGATTAAGTCTGTCTGTCTGAGTCAAAAAACTAATGTACACCGATTCTAACTCGTAGCATTGCGTGAAAGTTAAATATCCAACCCTAGGGGTAACTTTATAACAAATGCTCTCCCTTTGCGATTCAATTAGGCACGTAAATCTTTTATTTTGAATCCAAGCAGGTGGTACTGGCAAACATAAATAATTTGCAAATAGTCATAAAAGAAGAAAACCGCAAAATTACCAACGATGCCTGCCGTATTCAACAACTCGGCGCACACAACAACAGCTACCTTTTGCTTGCACCTTTTAAATCTTAATCCTATGTCAACATTTTGCTATATCACCGTTCAAAAGGACGCTTTGCTAAAATGTTTAGAATTTGCAGACTAATTACGAAACAGACAGCTAAATATTGCGGGTTTTTGTGGCTGCGATCCTTTACAACGAGTGGTTTGAGATTTTCTGTTGGAATGACAGATTCGTGTGATAAAATCCAACACGAACAACCATTCCAGAGTTTACATCAAGAAACTCGATCCTTTCACTGTAAGCTTCCAACAATTAGTGTCAGAATGATTAGAAGGGTCAACCTCTGTTCATATGATCAAGGAAAGAAAACACATGAACAAAGAGCACTTTGTGCTCAACGACTCGCAGTTTTTATACAACATGGACTTGTGAAGAACTGTCTTACTTTTTCCTAAGTACATATCCCGGAAAGGCGTTCAGTTATAACAATAGTGGGAAAACCCTAGAACGCCTTGAACCAAAACAGTATTTCCTGAACTATCTCCAACTCTTTGCCTCAAGATATCATCTATTAGGATAAATTTGTTGAAATAACGCAAGCAGTTTTCCGATCATATGTTCTTCGAAGTGCTTTGAATTGGCAATAACTATTCGCCACCTCTCGCGTTCGTAGTATTCAAACGTTTTGTGAAATTGTCGTTTCAAATCAACGCCTTTTACTATGAACTTTTGTATTTATCTTCAGCAGAAATACTACCACGACCTTTCACGGGTATGAAAACTATATTTCAGTTGTAAAGTATACGAGACTTGTGTAAATAAACAGGCTTCGGAGCTCGTTGACAACAATACTCAACCGGTGTTCTCGAACAGAACTCGAAGAATACCAGTTTCAAGATTGAATAAAATAAAACTAAACTCTCTTTCTCCGTAAGATGGTGGTGAAGGAATCTAAGCAGCTTTATCTGTGACTAAAACCCCACCAAATTAGTGCAATTGCCCAGTCTCGTGAATTTAATATAGCAAATAAAAATTTACCGCGCTTCAACACAACGTGCCAACATTTCAAGTGACCTACCATGCGATGAATTCGCTACGTCCGCAACTCGTTGAAATGAATCCAAAAACGCGTCTACTGCCACTGCTGTAGACCTACGAAATAAAAGCAGATGCTCATTACAGCAAATGCTATTCAGTTGTGAGACAAAAAGCGCTCGATATTTCAAGCGTAAAGCGCGCTAACTCTCCGATGAACTATGAATCGAGTTGACTTACCTGAGAGCAGAGTGAAGTTTACTTGCTTTGGCCACAAAATCTTCCCAAACCGGCGCACTCGACTACAAAGAAACAAGAAGGTTTAGAAACTGAAATTCGGGGGCTTGAAAGACCAAAACTGTAAAAGAAATTCTCTCTACCTTTAAGTCGTTGATGATAAGTTGTACAATATTGCCGTCAGGTTCAAATGTTTCGCCCATGTTGATGTCAATCCAATGGCGCGTCCTACTTTTGTCCTTAGCCGTCTGGCCTACATTGATCACCAATGATCCTGAATTTCTACTTGAGTCTCAACCAGTGACTGACAGCATGTAAAATGACCAAAGTGAAATTTTCGCGGTAGTCAATGCTTTTCCAACGGAAGTCAAACTATGCCCGCTCAGAACTGTGTGGGAAAATCGAAACAAAACCAACAATGAGTTGACGGGTGAATCGTGAGTCACGTGACACATTTTCATTACAATGAAAAAATCACTCAAGCAAACATTTTTCGGCGCTTTTTTCTGTTTGCCTGGCGAGTTTATACAATTCTAGCGTTGAAATATTACAAATAATATCACAGAAGAAGGTCTCTCGTGCAAGTATATATGTATAAACTACTACATAGTTATCCAACTTAACATTAGCAGTTAAAGAAGAACATAAATAGAGGAATTACAATAAAATATATATATATGACTTCGCCGACACCAATCGATGAAATCGGGGTATATTTTTCTTGTCCGCATCAATTTCGTGCAACGTTGGTTACCTCGGTGCAAAACAATTTTATTTGGTTCACTGTAACTTGCAACAATATTATACTATAATAAGAAGAAAATAATTAATAAAGCTTCTGTAGAAATATTTTGATTAAATCTTCGCCCTATTTACAGAGCTTTATACTGATATAGGGTATCTGCGCACAAATCACCAGGATTAGCCATTTATGACGTTTTCTTATGATATCAAAATTATTCAAATAAAAAATCAACTTAAATTATATACAGCCCCGCCACATCCAGTATTAATGCTAAAGTGAGGACTGCTTATAAGATTTCCACAGTCAGTACCGATGTTTATACAGAGCGCAAATACTGAAGATGTTCTTGTTGTCGTTGACTTATGTCTGTTAATATGAGCTGTGTTCCAAACTGGTCTAAACTACGAAACAGCGTCATTAAAATATGTTCTACATAAACAATTTTAATTTCACCACCCAAGTCCGCTCTAAGATAAAGCTAGAGAAATATTGTTTGTCTGCCTACACATCTATCGAGTCTAAAAATATCCTAAATTCTAAAACTGGAAACATTAGGTTTGCTATGGCCTATGCATTCCTGTTTCTGGCTTTGCACAAATATGAACTTCATTAACAGTTCGGTAAAGCCCTCAAATTGAGGTTTATAACGGTTGTCATTCTAACAAGCCGTTCGCCGAATAGAAAAAAAGATTAAAAATTATAGTTTAGTCTGCAACCAAGTTTGATCACGTATAGATGTACGCGTCGCTTGGAAGGCAATATACGGTCCACTGCTGTGATCAAAATACCTTACAATAAATTTTGCCGGCGTCTTGACTGTTGATCTCTGAGTTCAGTAATATTCATGATGTTTATATTTTTTTGGTTTTTTAGATATTTAACAGTTTGGGGGTATTATTCATTTACTTGCGAGTGGATATAAAATACGAAACCATCCGGCTTGGAGGAGTAAAAGAACTGGGTTAAACAATATTTTAAAGACTTTGCATTTACAAGCCCACCCCCTCCCTCTATACATTAAAACCAATAAATGTTTTAAACAAAAACTGAACAAAAAAATAACAACTTCAGAACGCCTGCTGTGTTTAGCAGGCTTCTGTTTCGGCGAGTTATTACTTATATCCATTGTTGAGCTGATTGGCGGCAAAATAGTTTAGCCCAATTACTGAGGCCAGTCGGTTGATATATGAAAATGGAACGCTATCTGATAAAGTAAACCTTTAGACGTTGTAAACAACATTTGATAGCTACGGAAGAAACTTTGTTAAAGTCTTTAAACATGCGGCAGGCTATTTTGATGAGAATCTTTATTAATACCTAAACTTGTTGCTGAGAATTCACAACATAGAGGACCTGTTGACACAACTTTGATTTAACAAATCACACTTGAAATTAAAAAGTACACCTCTCGGTTTGTCATCTTTATTAACTCTGAAGAGAAACTTCCCAGAGCACAGGAAATAATCTGATTGCCGGCAATCCGAAAAAAATATCACCTGCTCTTGACAATTTTAGTGGGGAATCCGCTGGTCTCGAGCTGTATGTTTCACCGTCCACAAAAACTGACGCTGCAGACTGGCCAGCCGGGTTTCACAAAAGAGCTAGCTTCCGAGTTTATTTCAATTTTCATGTAAATATGAAGTGCTAGCCAAAATGCATTTATTTTTTTGGTGTAATACTTAAAAATTACCGAGTACAATTGCAATACAATATAATTTTTGCTTTTAAAACGACTAAACTGTAAACTGGGAAGGGGGGCAGTGTAGAC
>JANVCJ010093216.1:0-10213 GCA_026413505.1 Epizoanthus ramosus
TTATGGAGTTATTATCTTTTGAAAGAACCGGAAGTAAAACTTCACAAATCTCAATATCGTCCAATCAGAGCGCGCACATTCAATTTGTGATCTGAAACGCCATATTCGTGATAAAGATGGCGTGAGAGTGCGCTTAATGGAAAAAATCAACTTCCTTAGCAACCTTCGCGTCGCAGGTCCCTTAAGAGCTAATAATTCTGTTTTGTGTATTACATGTACCTATTGCACTTTGCAGATGTCAACCTTTTTTGAAATAGCTGTAAACAAAAGATTTTTGTAATATCATGTACATGTATTGTAGAGATTACCTACAAAAACTTTGTTGGTTTTAATTGCAGACATTTTGCATAGAATTATTTACATTCAATCTGGCCATATATGATACAGATGATAATAATGTCTCACTTGGCATTGATGTCTACTCGAAGCTGTCTGCTAACTACGTCTTGAAACTTGGAGGAGAGAAGTGTGAGAAACTCAGTCTTGAACACTGTCTCCAGGACACTGTCATACTCCCCAGGGATGTGAAGAACTACAAAGTCATCTTGTTGTGGGCTAGTGGAAACAAGTGAAACAAGTTAGAGCAGTTAGGAACAATGTCTTTGAGCTTTCAAAAAAGCATAGCAAGCCTGTACTGCTCCAAAAGAAAATATCATTGGCCCAATTAACAATAGATAAACATTCCAAACAATAACCCTAACACTAATAACAATGAAAGGTACGGGATACACGGACCAATAAAAATACAGCTTTGGAATGGTACATGATTACTCAAAAATCAGCCTGAGGAATCAACTGTGGAAAGAAAGATGGAAACTCAGACAGAGATACATGTATACAGACAGAATAACGTGGGTGAAATCAAATCACAATACAAACAAAATGATGGCAACAAACCTGAGAGAAACTGAACCAATTGATGTCATTTCTAGTTTTCTCTTCACAACTTCATATACTTTGCCCTTTTCTGGTCCCTTTTTGACCTACAACAAATGTTTACCAATTACATGATGACAATACTTAAAAAGACTTCAGTTGGAACTCAACAGTTTACAACTTCACATTATTGACATTGTTACTGAAGCCATTACTCTCCCAACAGATGGCAATGCTCTGCACAAATTAAAAATTATGGCTTTATTCTCTATATAAATTCTTTGAGTACGGTATCATTGATAGAAATAAAACACATGCAAAAGACTCGTGAAAATGAAGAAAAAGGACTGCACATTGAAAAACAAACGTCAAATTGAAGGCATCGTCACACACTGTTGCTTGGCGTTCTATGTAGTGTATCTCATTCTATGTACATGATCTTCACTATCCTACCTCGGAAATACCACACACTCTCTTATGCACTTACCTTTTCCCTGCCAATAAGGTAAATGTGTTTGCTAGAGAGAAGTAGATCCCTTTTGGTGGCCTTGAAACGTCTGTCATACTTGTTAACTGTGGCAGCAAATTCAATTCTCTCACGCTTCTCTGTTATATAAAGAACAGAACAGCGTTAATAATCAAAATAATAGTGAAAATAATCAAAATACAACTTCATATTCTAGTAGCCTGGCTAAACATGTAATACTTTACCAAATTTGTTATCATTTTAGTTCACTTGGGGTTGACGAATTCTACGATTTGTTGAATTAATCATATTGTAACTTGTAATTTTTATTAATATATAGTTTTTTTTATCATATTGTAATGATTATTACTAGTTATTACAATTATCAATGAGACAAAATATAGCTAAGTAGTTATATTTTGCCTCCTAAGAGAACTGGCTTGAAAACAAATTTGCATTAGCAAAGAAGCACATTTGAGATCATTTATAAAGACATCATAAATGATTGCATATTTTATTAATACTAGATTTTCGTGACATTCACTTTTCTAGTCTAGAAATTACTTTCTCTGAGTAAGTTGTACATGTAACTATTATGTACAGTCTACAACCAATAACAAGTGCTCACATCTTGAACCCACAAAGGTCTGTTCGTATAATTACAATCATAATGCTAATCTAATCAACATGACGACTACCACGCTGAACCTGGGGTCATGTGAAATGGTCTTGTCTAGTTGTACAAACATCTCTTAAAACTGGCTGTCCAATCATTTGCTCCTCATTTACACATACATGCCAATCTTGGAATATACTTTAAATTATATAATTATGTCAATCAGTCTACATACCAACTAACGCTCTAAGTGCTGGGTTGTCTCCGTATCCAATGTAATCACCGGCAAAATTTCGGTTGATGCTTCCTCTTCTTCTTTCCTTCTTTTGGAACAAGATGTCAGAAGCTGTAAGAGATGCAAGATAATAATTGATTACTGTCTCCATAAAAACATAACAGACTTGGCCACATGTGTAAACCTTCTCTTCAACCCTTTGAGTCCTTGAAGAGCATTGTAAACATGAAGACGTGCTATAAAATGGCCTTCGCCAAACATTTGACACCATCAGTCGTCAATGTTAAGCCTTTGTAGAGCAAACATCTCTGTCACAGTTCGGCAGCAAGTTTGGAAGTGCTAAGATATTAGCTTTCATTATTATATATTATATTATTTAGCTGTTCATTATTCTCTCATCTATTTTGGCTCACAAAACGTTTATAGTAGTGTAGTAAAAGAAAACTGAAACACTCAAAAGACATGTTCTTTCTCTGTTGTTCTGCAATTTGAATTTCAAATTTGGAGTTTGTATAGGCAGCGCTCCATATGCCCTGGTGTTTGACTAAAAACTGAAGGTACACACTCATACAACTACATTGCCGTTTTAACACATCTTCATGTTTAAAACAGAGCAAGATGTACAGTTAGTGATTGCTAAGTACTTCTAATCCTTTGAATATTGTGAGTAGTTCCCATCCAACAAGAGCCAATGCTTCAAATAACAGGTAAACATCTAACACTTCTTGTTTATCTTGTGCTTCCTGCATTTCTAGTCTGGAAATCAGATAATCCTAGACAATTTGAGCTCTAATTGCTCTGATACTGTCACAAAAACACATTTACGTTACCTTGCTGTTTGAGTTCCGCGAAGTACTGCCTTGACTTGTACATTCGATATGCCTTTTGGATTCTACGTGCATATGCATCAAACTTCCGTTCTCTGAGCTCCTCCAGCAAGAACAACTAAACAGAGATACAAAATGTCTTAAGGTTGATATTCACAAACTGTCACACACTTCCATACAAATAGTTCAAATATAATCTGTTGCAGAACAGGGATACAGAAAATGATAATTTTTCGTAACTAATACCATGGACTCACTTAAAACGAAGATTTGATGAGAGTCATAGTGTAGCTAAAACAACTATATTTCAATGAACCTGGAAGTTCGAGTTTCTTACTGTGCAACACCAACAATGCTGTGTAATTTATCTTACATATTAATACTTTAATATTAAATAATAATAATATTAATAATTTCTGTTTTGTAAAAGGAAAATACACATTAAGCATTCTTTACACAGTTGTAAAATTTAAGAAAGCAACGAGTCTCTGATTCCCAAATACTGCTTTAGCATTCTCAAGGTTCATAGCTTTCAATAAATTTTCACATAATTAAATGTTATATTTTAGGAAGTGCCACATAAATGACTTGCAGACTTATCTTGCAAAAATGTTGGCTATTACTGGAAATTCTGGTGTGACAATTTTCCCCCATACATCAAAAGAACTTACGGATTCTGGCGCCTTGACAAAGACTTTGCTTTTACCAAGTTGCCACTGATCTCGATCCATGTTGACAGCATTCATGAGATGTCCAATCCCCTGGCGCACATCCCCTGTCCAGTGTGGCCATGTTTCTGGTGTAAGAATAGCATACCTCTGGAGGAACTTGGCAAAAGGTCTCCGGTATGCAAAGCCGGCACGTCTCACCCTGATGTTCTCCTTCAGTCCCAAGTATTCCACTTGATGCCGAACTCTTTCGGGTTCCCAGTCGTGAGGTTTCTTGGTTTCATTTGGCTTGATACATCGAATGTAGTGTGGAGTACACAGCATCAATTTATCCACTAGTAAATTAGCTTGAGTCTGGATAATTAAAGAAACAATTGTTTAGATGTAAAGTACTGGAGCTGATGGGTTAGTGTTACATTTTTAGACATACATGTAGATGTCTAACTCTGAAAAAACAGTTATATTTTTCTGTACTTTCCACATAGCAACAATGTCAAGTTTTCTATTGCCAGACATTGTAGTACGTTTTGTAAATTTATGGTTTCTAGATTGACTGGAATGTTTCTGCAACACAGTACAGTGCAATGATCTTGTGATGACCAAATAGAACTATGTTCCAAAATTTAATAATAATATATGATCAATATACATCTGACAATGTTACATGGATACAAACAGATAAATGTATTGTTCAGCTTCTCACTCTTTATCTAACAAAGGCCAATTTTGGCGTGAATGTTCACATATCTACAATGTACCTTTATCTTACTGCTGGCTGTGGTGGGCCTTCCCTTCTTGTCTGCTTTGGTATTTTCTGGGAATCGTTGTCTAATGAATGGGCTGCAATAGCAATGTATGGAGGTTAGAGCATTACAGCTAGAATAACTGCTCCAAAACTGTGGCTCAAAGAAGAGCAAGATTCGCAGGCCACTGCTTCCGTGCCAAAGACCAGGTGATCTCCGATCTACTATTATGGGGACTACCCTGTCCAAGGAGGGGAAACAGACCTCTCACTTATCCTGACGCCTTGGCCAGGGACACAGGCCTTATTCTAAATGAACACCCCTAGGCAATGGCAAACAGAACCCTATGGTGTGACTTTGTGTTTGCAACGGCAGTCGATTGATGATGATGATCCCCCACCCCCACCCCCCCAAGAAAATGTCAATGTGGGTAATTTTGTAATTTCACCATAGAATAGCCAATTTTTACATTTGGAATACTAATAAACCATTATTATTATTATTATTATTATTATTATTATTATTATTATTATTATTATTACAGTCAGTTGAGATGCCAAACTCAAAGCGTATACTAGTACACGCGTGGCCTTATCAGTGGGTTTCGTATCTTGTTAAGAGTTGTTCTTTTCCACTGAATCCTAAGTCGATCACTGTGGATCAACACAGAGTTGTTGCCAGTTGCTGCTGTCTCTTCGTGCGATATTGCTACTTGAACATTTCTCAGCCTAGAGGACGCATCGATCTTATTCTCTGGTGAGAAATCGTTGTCATGATGATCGTGACAAGGGCAATACAGGATACACAGTCGATAAATCTGTATTACTAACACCAGGGCATTTTTTACAGTCAAGAACAATATCATATACTCGATGGTTTTGTAGTGAGCGATCACGAATAGGCGGAAGGTCAGGAAAGGTCCGTCCTGCATGAACAGAGACAATATTATGCTGAACAGATCGCTACGGAGACGCGACGGCCTGCCGCTCAGCGATTCATCATCGGCTTCTATTTCCGTTTTGTATTCGACCACTGGTAGCTCTTGTAACGATCGGGTATCCACTGAAGGGCGATGTATTGTCATCTGAGAGTTTTGAGGGTGAAATTGCGATTTGTCCTCGTTTGTCGTTGTAGGATTCTCGTTTAGATTATAACGCCTTATTTGACCAATATCTACAGAAAGCCGTCCACCGCAGTATTTCGGCTCACCTGGTAGTCCATTGCCGGATCTCGTGTGCTGTAATGACGCCACAGACAGTCGCTGAGCATGCCGATTTGGCGTCAAATTCGTGGTGCCGACATTAGGCTCATCCTCCTGCATTAGCACGTGACCAGCCAATCTTCGAACTTCACGAGACTGTCTTCGACTGTCCTGCGCTCGATTGAAGGCCGGATCCTCTACGGAATATCGTTCACATTGCCTAGCACCATTCTTGTTATTGTTGGCTTTGATTTCTTCTGGTGTAACTTGGTTGTGCTTCTCTACACCCAAAGAGTCCATTTCGGTCTCTAACTTTGCTGTGGCGTTAAATGGAAATTGCATCAAACTCCACGTCCACAGTACTAAGATCGCTATTGTCAGCGGTTTGGAGGACTTCGCTTCGTCTAGCTTCATGATGTCAAAGAATTCACTTATGTCGGCACACATAGCGACGTTGATAAGGAGCAGTTGAGAAAGCGAGTCGCGCGTCATTGAGCCAGCTTTCGGAAGCAACCACCGACCAAGAATCAATAACAGCATGGTGGTCTGTTCAATCAGATCCGTCCATCGAGTGATATCCACCACATTCAACCACTATAACGCGAGAGAAGCTGTTTAAGTTTAAGTTTAAGTTTATTAAATCTTTACCTAGGAGGTCTCAGTCACTGGAAAGTAATTTTCGTGAGGGCCCTCAAACTAAAACTACATTTACAAATTTACTCTATCAAAGGCCTATAATCTATAAAATACAATTTGAAATACAAAATATAAAACCTGTTTCATACCATGCTTTCTTTGGTTCATCAACACCAAGGTCCCAGACAAACGTTTTTCCCGTCTGATTACCAACCGCCATCAGCTGTTGAGATAAACAAACGGGTTGAAAACAAAATACGGCTAAACTACGCACAGGAAGAAGCCGCATCAAGATTATGATCGGCTTATTCGTGCTAGTCAAAAGCCTTCTACACATGCCAGAAATATTACTTACTTGGGGTCACTTAGTTTTCACAATGGACACTCCAGTAAGGGTTTGTTGTGGGGGAGGGGGAGGGGGCTTAGAGACCCATCTTCCTCTCCTAAAATTACCACCACTGTGTAAAACGCAACTTAACCCCGGGGTAAATTTTATCCTCGGGTTAGCGAGATTTACCCTGGGGTAAGATTTATCCTGTCTTCAAACAATTGGTCGTGAAATTAATGCTAGAACATTCTGCTAAAAATAGACTATTCCCGTGCAAAAATACATTCTACCAGATGTTCATGAAACGAAGCTAAGGTCTTTCTTTTTCTTCCATATTTTTTTTTCTATTCAGGGAAATTACGAGTTTTGCTCTCTAGAGCCATAAAGGATGCGAAATTGAAGAGAAATATATAAGAAGTGCTCTTAGAAGGCTTTCGAACCTCAACTACTTATCACGCAGCTTTCGAGCGAGCTATGAAACCTTTTATGCTGTTGTAAAAATTATATTTAGAACCGACTGCAGTCCTGAGACACCTATACGTTTTTCTCTCATTGATTCAACATTCCAGCTAAATTTTATTTGTTTTCTGCTCGCACCAATCACATTTCCAAAAGCTAAATTGTCTGCCATTTTATTTAAAAAATATGATGGGTTAGCGATTTAGACCTACCTCGCTATAAACTAACTCAGAGTTGGGGTAAGATTTACCCACCATTCAAGCAACCGGGCCTGTAATTACGACAGCATGTTACCGCGCACCCTTCTGTATCTAACGTCTATCCATTAACTTCTGTCTCACTTTCCCATTTGCTACACAAGACACTCACCCGCTGTTCATAATCCAAACAGAACCGCATATACCATATGTCACACTGGCTAAACTCAAACCTGAGAAAATATCAAAAGCAAAAACCAAGTAATTACAACTTGGTGTAATGTGCGGCGGGGATCTTAAGGCGCACATTTAAATTTTGAATTAATTACGCAATTCAGCCTTATGGCTGCTTATGTAATAGTTTTAATAAAATATCTATCTATCTATCTATCTATCTATCTATCTATCTAAATTATAGAAAATTCTCCTCTCCTTCAGCTTGGTAGTAGTTTTATGGGTCTTTTATTGAACCAGTATCAGTTAATAGTTGCATCTGATATTTACTTATTTATGAAAGTTACGGATGCCGCTTTCTCGTACTTTTTCAAAATCATTTCTATAAGACAGAAAAAGTCATTATATTTTTTAATGGGGTTGAGATCATTAATGATATAATCAGCTAAATAAAATTATAGAATGAATATGACTTGTACTAAAACTCGGGGCTTCGGCTATCTGACTTCGCCAATGAGTATTTCAAAGTTTAAATGTGTGAACCGCCGGCATGTTTCGTGGTTTTCACTGATTGTGCCATACAATTAAGTTTGCATCCCGTTCTTTTCAGCGATTGTATTAAAATAAAAGAGAAGAATTTGCCTCCGCCGGTCATTTTGGCGATCAGTGTGTTACATAAAGGAGAAGAATTTGAATTCGCTCTTTTCATGGATTGTGTTACATATAATGAATCCGTTATTCAGTCAGCACTTGCGTTACAGAAAAAGCTTTGAATCCCTGGTTTGGGATTTGGGCGAGTGTGTTACAGACAAGCTTTTGAATCTGTTGTTTTCAGCAAATGCATTTACAGACCAGAGTTTAAATCCATTATTTTCAGCGACTGATGTGTCACAGAACCAAGTTTGAATCCGTTGTTTTTCGAGAATGCATGTGTTATATTTTAGTCCAAAGATTGAAGGTGACGTTTATTTGTGGAATCCCTGCACTGAACTGAAATGTAAATTTTTGAGCATTGTAATAATAATCATTAAAATATTCAGTTCTTTAATCCAGACTTTCTTCATTTAATTCTCGCTTTGATTATTTCCTTCACTTTATCTATTTATGCAAATTTCAGAAAAATTCAGCTGGGAGTTTCAGTTCTCCAATTGCGACTGAATCGGTCAACTGCGCCGGGGGATGATCGTTGATTTTTTCCAAAGAACCCCTAAAAGGTACTAGTATAGGTATCGCTCGAACTCATTAACCCCCCTAAAAGGTACCTTAGAAATACACATGTTCAGTTACATATAGGAAAGGAATGCACACATGTATTTGACCTTTATAAAAAGCTGTGCCGGAACAACAAAAAGAATGGAGAAGTGTCACGTATTTCCGTTTTTTTTTCATTCTGATGTGGGTAATCCGGAAAATTACATCCATAAAAGATACCTTTTGTAATTCAAACGCTCGTTTGTATCTCTAACACCCTAAGCGGTACAGCAGCCTGCGATTTTAACTCATAAAAGGTACGACGATCATCCCCGTCATGTCCAGTATGGGAGTTCCCCCCCCCAGGGGGTCAACTTCGCCAATCTCTCTTTGCGAAACTCTTTTTAGTTGCTTCTTATCTACCCTCTCCCAGCCATATATATTTGTAAATAATACTTTCCTTGGAACATAAACTCAACAGAACTGCAAACTTGACAGTGTAGTTGCAGTTGTTAATAAAACATTTTTAAATGTTAATACACGCGTCCAACCCATTAGCGTTACTAATACATAGTATCCGATGCATCTTTACTCGGATATTGTAATTGTATATTTTACTTCAATCTTTTAAATCACAATCAGACAACATTTTTCAATGTTGAAACTCAAAGCTGCTTCAACTGGTAAAGTTTTCTTTGAAAATGCATCATCTGAAATTGTAGCTTTCATTCAGTAGTAGTTGAAAGCGTAAATAATTATCCACTTCGCGTTCTGCATATTGAAATATTTTAAAGCAAGTCACACAAAAATGGAGCTAATAGCTCTAGGAATTAACTGATATATAATCGACATTTCATGAAATACATATATCAGTATTAAATCAGACTTTAATTTCAAAAAACAGTAATTTTATAACTGAAAAAAATCTCTAAAAGACCGGCCCAACGACTGTCGTTCTATTCAGCAATTTAATACGATGCCAACCAAGTCTTCTTTCCTCGCCAAAGCCACCACTGCCCAAAAATCCCACCAAGTGTGTGGGTTATTTTAAAGAGGATATGTCATGGTAACGCGCATGCTCTCAAGTCATGTCAGTTACAAAGTATTCACAGTCATGAAACACAAGTTGTACTTGTAAGCTCTACAGGATAACAAGAAATGATAAAATGGTTATATACTGTGAAAACCGAAAGTGTCTAAATACAAGAAACACAATGTTGATAGCGAATGGATTAAACGTATTTAGTGTCTAGCCTGGACCGAAATTAAATTGAGAGTTTGTAATCCGTTTTAATCTTCACGAGTTTTAACCATCCACTTTCCTTTACGACTTATCATAATCTCTCTCGAGTTTTTCTACCACGGTAACCTGTTATTTTTAGATTTTCTGTGCTTTGTGGAGAATTTCTTACATCGCAAAATTCCTTGAATTAGCCGTAACATTGCCCCTTTAAGTCATCTGCTAATATGTCGAGAGACTACTGAATCCAACGGATGGTGTGGCGAAAGAAGGTCGCACAAATAAAACCCTCGGCAAGGCCGGGGATTAACCCTAGAAGGCATAGGCTAAAAAAAGTTACACGAAGGCATAAGGGG
>JANVCJ010093227.1:0-10213 GCA_026413505.1 Epizoanthus ramosus
GGCGTCCATTTTTCGCTCTCCCCCACAATCCTTCGCGCGCCATTCAAAGAAAAAATGGGCGCCAGGGGACCTGGCTAACACTAGCGGTGTTGTATAAATGCAGTTTAAAGGCGGCATTCACTGCCTTTTATGACAGAGTTATGTAACTGATCAAGTGTGAAAACAGGTGGATGTTTTAAAGTATTGAACGATAATTGCGCACTCATTTCATTTCAGGGTGTTCCAGGGGTACCGGGCAGGAATGGTAAGTGACTATACTATAAGTCCTGCAGTTATTTTAGCTGACAAATTGCTAGCTGTGGACACATGTGTGAACATACAGATAGACAGACAGACAGACAGACCAACAGACAGACACCTCTGTGTACAGGTTTATCGAGTATGTGCCTCTATTTCTGCTTGCCATTTAATAAAGTTTGTGTATTGTTGTGTGAGGGCACGACCATCACTAAATTGAGAACTATTTCAATCAGTAAAGAAATAAGCATTCTACTAACGCCCCTTGACTGGGTAGACTACGAGTACTCTCTCTTTTCCTACCGTAATCTGTCGCGAGTTGGCGAAACAAGATTTGTACAGCGCGGGAAAGGCGAGAGGAATTAAGAACGCGAGAACCATACTGCCCGCGCGTCTTTTTTCGCCAACTCTCGACGGATTACGGAGGGGAAAGGGGGACTGCTCGTAGTCTACTGGCTGGGTTAATCTGAATTCTAGGTAGCTCCCCATCTTTCAAATTCTTCACTTTCCGGTAGCTATCAGGGGCGCATTTTAAAAGGGGAGCCATCATACACAGATATAGAGTAAATACATTTGACTGACGAGGGAAAGCGAACGAGTGCCGAAGGTGCAAGAAGGCGCGAGTTTCAGCGGGGCTGTAAGGCCTGGATGATGCTCCCGCACATGTTTTGAAAATGTTTAAGTTTTCTGAAATGACATGTCGTGCAGTTTGCGCTGAAGGATATGGGATCAATTGAGCAATGGGCACACCAGCCCCCAGTACTGCACCACTAGAATATGGATCGTACTAAAAAAGATGGCGACTGTACATTTAACCACAATAATCTAACACAACGAATAGGCACATAGAAAGCCATATATTTTTGTGAAATTCATCCTTGTACTAAAAACACTGTGAATACTAGGTTTGAAGTTTGTAAGACTTTTCAGTGCATTTTTATGAGTGTTTTTTGGTTTTCGTGCGCTAAGAATTATGGGTAAATGTACCAGTCGCCATCTTGTTTGGTGTGGTCAATAGCCTTAATCAGATGGTTTTGTCAGCAGAAAACACGAAATATCCCAAGTGCGTGGTTTCTTAGTTATTTTTCAGTCAAGACGACCTGATTTAACCTGACTAATCCATCGGCTTTAATTCTCTGACTTATATTAGAACTTTGTGCTAGTGCCACTACAACATTAATAACTGTTCAGCTCTATCTCCCCTAAAATAGCGATGTTTCATTAGCGTAAACGCTCTAATTAGCACCCCCTCTCTATTAAGTTCCCCTCTCTAGTAAAACCCCCCTCCTCCCCTCTTCTAGAAGGCCAGAAAAGAAATAGGCGCCTCGGGCGCTTATTAGAGCGTTGACGGTATCTTGTTTTTTTGAAAGGGGGTATCCATGTGAGCACATGTTACTGTGATGCCAATTTGAGTATTTTGGGTTTTTTTCCAGGTATTCCCGGTCGGCCAGGACCACCTGGCCCCAGTGGCCCCCCTGGACGGAATGGACTGAATGGACATCCCGGCCAACACGGTCTAAAAGGTGAACCCGGCGAGATCGGACGACGGGGAAGACGTGGCCTTCGTGGTGAACAAGGCAGAAATGGGACACATGGACAGCCCGGGTGGCGGGGAAAGTCAGGCCCAAGAGGTCCCCGGGGGGCTACCGGGCGTCCAGGCGAGCCTGGTAAGCAAGGAACTCCCGGACAAAGGGGTCCTCCGGGTAAAAACGGTGTGATAAAGAACTGCCAGTGCGAGAGAAACAGACCCACGCAAGTGTTTTTCGTTAATTCTGGCTATTGGATCTCCGAGAAGTACATGTTGGGTTTTCAGAATGTGAGACGAGCTAGAGGCGAGTTCCATGTTCAAGTACTTGGCCCCGTCACGTATGTCCTTCACGTTGGAGGTAAGTTTTTGTCTATCAGTATTGTAACGTAATCTTTCATCTATTTAGGGACGGACCAGTTGATCTCGTGGGGGGGGAGAGTGGAAGAATGATTTCTGTGCAATTTTTTTTTTGGTTAACCTTCGGCAAAAACATTTCTTTCCTGTTTTCCCATACATTCTCTTTATAGCAGTTCGGCGTGCAAATCTATTTTTGCAAATTATTCCACCCCCTCCCCCCCCCCACGAGTTTAACTGGTCCGTCCCTTATGTCGTTATTCATTATCCTGGTCGATGGCTAGTAATGTGAGCAATTCAAAAGAACCTTACCGTAGAGTGCTGCAGCATATTTAGTAGGCCAAGGTTCTTCTAGATTTATTAATTCAGGCGAATTAGTCCATGTCGTGTTATAAAGTGGATTTGTACTGCGGTATATATGATGAAGTGAAATGATCTTCACAGTAATATACGCAATTTAAGCCAATTGCAAAAGAGAAGCCTGAAATATTTTTCGGGACTACAATGGGTTTCGAACCCGTGACCTCTGCGATACCCGTGCAGTGCTCTACTGAACTGAGCTATGTAGCCGCATATGTTGGGAGCAGGTCAAATTAATGGGCTCATCTGTGCCACTTTGTATCTTAAGGCGTTTTCCTTTTGTCGGGCCTGGTCGGGTTGACCGCTCGGTTCCCAAATCAGAAATGGTTCTTGGAGGCCAGGCTCTGCTTGTGAATTAGATTGCAGCTGGCCACTTCGTCCGTTCTGAACAACCAGGGCGCGGATAATTTAGTGAGTTGTTGGCGAGAAAAAATGTTCACGCGCAAACTGGACGCGGTACGGCTTCAAACTGCATCCAAATTTGTAGATCTTGAATCGAACTTTAATATGACGTTTAGTGCATCGATTTTGGATGAGGCAAACCGGAGGTATATCCATCTGAAGTTTGGCAATTTTAGTGAAAACGTTGACGTTTTCTAGCATTTGGGAGCAACCTTCTTGTAAATCCAGGCAGATATATATCGCTTTAAATAGTTTGATAGCTCAAGAAGCTCTTAAGATATTGTTATTGAAGTTATAGATGAGTAATTTGCAGTTAAACGGCTTAGTTTATGTGCACGTCTGTCTATTTACTTGGTTTACGGCTATTTGCATCAATAAGTACCAGGGCGGCGCTTTTTGAGTAGTTTAATTATATGACAGTCTGTAACTAAAGCCCTGCACTGTGATTGGCTGAAGCTAAGTCTGTATTGTACCGCACAGACTTTTCGCTAAACGGACTTGCGGACCGTCAACTGGATTGTTTGTTTTGCAAACATTTCATAAGCAAGAGAAAAGCCATATATTTTTTGCCCTCTGTCTTCCGCACTGACTCTGTACAGTCAAGACCTCAGGCAAACTATTCTCCCGTACAGACTTCCCACTCGGTTATTAAGATGATTATAAATAAATAAACAAAGAAATAAATACAGTAGTAAGTAAATAGTTACATAAATTTAAAAAAAAAAACTAGTATAATTTTAACAAAATTTCTATAAGAACAACTTTATAACAACAATGAGGCCCAAAATTTAAGATCAATTTAAGAACAGTCTGAGGCAGGGACAACTCAGAGCTATAACAAGACTTGTTTCAAGTCGAAATACTGACGTATTGAGATTCGTTACTCAATCTGAGTCAGTAATAACACACTAGGAGCGAGCTTATGTCCATTTCAGGGTTTTTTTTTCAAACTACAGCACTCTTATTAATTATAGAAATAAGAACAATTTTAAGAACAATTTGAGGCTGATATGTCCAAATTATTATTAGAGAACAAAGGTTCTTATTCTGGTTCTTATTTTTTAAAAAAGCGTGTATATAAGTTACAGCAGCTTCAGTGAATGAAGTTAGAAGAAGTTAGAAGGTAAATGAACAACTGAAATTCAGTGGGAGATGTTTTTATCAATTATTATTTTATATCATATGCTGATTTCATTGGCCATCATGAAGGCGAGAAGACACGCGAAAATGGATGCACTGACATGTAAGGTTGCATGGGATCGGAGAGAATTGGGAAACAAAATTATAGATACTTTTAATAATTGAAATTACTTATCAGTTAAAAATAGTCCAACGCGTGAAGCTCTGCATGAGATGTTTTAAAAAAGGTGTAGCTCACATGCACAATTGTGGTGAATTCACTAGTTGTTCCTTGCGCATGACCTCTTTGTCAACATAATGTCGCGGGACAAAATATAACATAATCCTAGCACTTTGTACAGGAAGAGACTTATATCAACTGAAGTACCACTTGATCCTACGTGAACATGTCCTTTCAGCCGCACGGTTTACATGCAGGTCGATGAGATTTTCAAAATAATTTATGTCTTATTCTTGGGTGAAAGCCGACTAAGAAAGAATAAGCGGAAACAAAAGAACATCGTCTACTCGTCACATTGCTATAAAGATAGTCAAGATAAACTAAGAGAAACTAGGAAAAGCTAATTTGCACGGTCCGGCACAGTAATGACAAACTAAGCCGTGGAAATTAAGGATAAACCATATTGGAAAAACACATACAGCACCGACAATTTTGGAAGAAATCAAGTTTGCAAGCCAATTGTGCTTGCAACTCCACCTCTTATCTTTGTTCTAGTCCAGTTTGCTTGATTATTTATATGGCATTGTCACGGAACCTAGAAAGATAACGATATTTTGATATTAGGCGACTTTACACTAGATTCCAAGATTGTTAGACAAAATTTAAAGTCAAGCGAAATGTCTTTTTAACGTTCAGTTTTAGTTGCAAATAATTGTGAACTGACAGGGTTCAAGACTTAGCAGCTTCAACGGAGCGAATGCAACTTTTTCACGTGCCAAATGTTTCTCTACGCTTTCCAGTATAATTTTACTTTCCCACAACAGACGATATTTGACAGATTTAATTGAGTTCTTTGTTTAAGATCGCTAAGATGATCGTAAGTTGGGTTCTCTTGCTCAAGTTTTGCTTTAATCCTTTCAACTTGCCGACGTTGACGAGATCACTAAGTAAACGTTTAATTTTTTACACATTTTTGTGCTAAGTAAAACTTAGTGGCTCCACAATTAAATATAAAAACTCTGCAGCCCTGTATAAAGTGAAAGAGTCGTGGAAAAATCATGGATTTCAGTTCATATTGCGGGGTACGATGGGTCATCACCTTAAAACGCTGGAAAACGCTTATGTGTATGAGAGCTAGATTTCCAAAACTTTCGCGAAGGAAACGCGCCCTCTACTGAATCTCCTTACAACTGAATATTATACTGCTGTATGGACACTAATACTCTGTCAATACATGTGCGCCATGATTCGCTTTAATGGGAGTTGGTTTGGAGCCAATTCCGAGCACGTTACCGGCTATAATATTGTTCTGGAACTTAATAAATGGAAGGAAATCATAGAATTTTTGCGTGGAATATTAGTCGCAACCTTGTTACAAGGTTTACACAGAAGACATTTTATGACGTTTTGCTCCTGATGACAATAACAAAACTGCATGGAATTACTCAGTTCAATACAGAGCTATTTTTGTCTCCATTGGCAGCGATGTAGGGACGTTACGCTTAATCAGTTTGAACCAAACAAGTATCATAACGACATAAGATTTTTTATATTTGTGGATGCTAAAATTAGGTTTTAATTTAAGTTAATCTGTATGGGCAGAGTTTCAGATAATCTAAAGGCGGGAAAGCACTATATATCAGTTACAATATTTCGTTTGCAAAGCATCCTTCAAAATATTTAGTCAGCTCAAGCAACTCTTCTTATACCATTTTCTCGATCTCTCTTTTTTCCTTCCGTTCGTCTGTTCTTTACGTTTGGTCCGGCCCATACAAAACTTACAGAACATACAAGGTGGTGGAAAAATGGCGGGAAAAAGGCGCGTGTCGCAAGGTTGTGGCGCCAAAATGAAATGCAGGTGCGCACGCACGTAGTTTCTTGTAATATCTTGTTTTTACTCTGAAGTGTATTCGGCTATGAAACAAGTATTATTGCTTCCTTTCCCAATTCACTGAAAAATTGATGACCAATTAATGAAATCACAAAGTAAAGGCATTATCTAACAATGACAAGACATGAATGTGTATTAAAAACGTTCGGAGAAGTTGCAAGTAAATAACGGCATTCAGGTATATTAATCTTCCTCTTCCACCCACTAATCTTGTACAGTCACCGATCAAATGCTGCGGTAAATACTACGGTGGCTCTGAAGTGACATTAGAAAAACCTGCAACTTTTTTTTAGAAAAAACTTTTTCCATTTTCGCAACATTTTTCGCGATATTTTTCGCGACTTTTCATTGCAAGCTCAAGAAAAGGGAATTTACATTTTCTCCAGTTATTTTCAATGTGGTCAGAATTGTTTGCATTTTGACGGATGATAGCGAGTTGAAACTTACTGTGTCAATTTATAATCTGTCCGGGAACATCGCGAAAAAAGTGGCGAAAAATGTCGCAAAAAAAATCGCGGAAAAAGGTTGCGAAAAACGTGGCAGGATTTTCTGATGACACTTCAGAGCCACCGTAAAATGCCATTGCTTGACTGTTACCGCTGCCATCTTTGATTGAGCATGAAATCAAGGCTGAATCAAGACAAATGTGAGAGCGAAATACGACTTGCATTAATTCTAGATTTAATATATATACGGAAATGCGTAGCCTTATTGGAGTTTAGAAGTGGTTCTTACTTTTTACTAGGATAACCTCACATTCCTAGGAACAGGCTGAAAACGTAAAATTAAATATTATTACACATTACACGCTCTTTTTTATAAGAACAACTTTATAAGTGCAATTTAGGAACAATCTGAGGCTGGGAAGACTTGGAGTTTCAAGACGAAACATTATTTGCCGAGCTTTTGTCTTTTGCCGGGTTTTCATTTTCAGAATCTCGATCTCGATGTCAGGGCTTTTTAAAAAACCCTAAGAGCGAGATTTTTTTCACACTACAGCAATCGAATTTATTATAGATATATGAACAATTTAAGGACAATTTGAGGCTGAAATTATCAAATTGTTAAGAACAATGAGCCTCAGCCAAACTATCTGGCCCCGGTTGTTCAAAGACTGGATAGCGCTATCCAGTGGATAAAATAGACTAATTCGGGTTCTTATAAATATAAATAAAAACAAATACGTATAGTATACAATATATTAGCTATATAAAGTTCAAGAAGCAGCCACAACTAAAGAAATCTGGGAAACAAATACTTGTCATGTACCTCAACAGGTGACTGGGTGAATGACAACGACGCCAAACTTCAGTACCGTCTTCGCTGCACCCACAGAAGACGAACAGTATTCTTGCCAAACGAGAAGGGACACAGGATGTACAAGTTCCGAGAGCAAAATCGGTTGGAATCCGAAACCTTCACATATGTGACAACAGAGCTCAAGCACACCGGGCGCTGGCACTGCCACTTGCAGCTGAGCAAAGGCTACATTCGTAGTTTCTATAGATGGGACTCACAGTACGGAGAGATTAGTCTCACTATGTGGTAACGTGTTTTCTTCTGTTCTGTCAGTATAAAGCCTGAAGCAAAGCCAGACATTTGAAAAGAATGACAAACGCAAAAGGGGATTGCGCATAATTACTGTGAAATTCAAACTCGTTCCTAGAGCCCACGTTCGTTTTGGCCTGCGGCGTGGAAGGAAGGGCAGGTGGATCGTAGAAGTCCGTGTATCATTGACTTGGTATATGGATTCACCCAGAGACTTTCGCGCCATGCCAAAATGAATATGGGCCCTGGGAAAGAGATGCGGCAGTCCGCAAGTCGGGCTGGAAATACACGCATCGCGAACCTTTATTAAGTGGATGTTCTCAGAGCCCTTTGTTCTACGTCGGTAGCCTGTGTAACAGGTTTTACCGGAGGGGAGGGGGAATCTTGAATAATCAGGCATGCAAGCTCAAGAAGGCGCAAAAGAAAAGCGATCGCAGATAAGAAAGAAAAGAAAAGCGCATACGAAAGACGCCTGGAAAAAGGGCGATGAGAAAAGTTGGATGGTGCGCGCTAAAAGAACGCCTGGCTGATCCTTGTGATCTCCCTCTCCCCTTCCCGTAGAGCCTGTTACACAGGCTATACCTCGGTGACCGAAAAGAACGTGGGGCCTTTAAAAGAGATTAACTAAAATGCTGAATTCTTATGTTGTTAATGTTAGTTCTTGTTATGATGCGTAACACAGTGACCCTGTTTATGTGATATTAAGTTGACCTTGGCCATCAGTAAGAGCAGGCATTACTTTAGAACTCCATTTTGTCTAAGTTCGTTTACCTAACTCTATCTGTTACTCTGAGTTCCTACGCTGACAAAGAGAGTGGGAAAGTTAAAGCTAAGAGATTGTATGATAGACGCCGACTTTCCCGTTATGGCAATGAGCCTGACAGTCCTTGATTGGTTACTTAGGACAAGGATTGAGACCTCTCAGGGATGCATCGATGTTTGGAATTACAAAGCGTTGTTGTTAGACAATATGTCAGCCAAAGTTAGCATACAAGCGGAGGCATATAAATTTATCAAAGTATAAACGAGAAATGTTGGAATCTATTATTCCACTTCAGTACGGTGATTGGTTGAAATTTCTTTTGTGACTCCAGAAAATACGCTGACAAATTGGAAAGGAATGTTAAACTTTTGTTCCGGATATAGTATGTCGGATGTAATTGGCTTATACAAGTTTGACATGGGTTGCTGTGCTGTAGGCAACAGTATACGACGGCAGCTGGAGGTAGAGTCTCAACAGGTTTTGCTATCAATACAAAAAGGGAATTGTGGTAGACTAATTTCCAAAAATAACTAGGTTTGCTATTTCTGAAGAATATAAAGCTCTAATTTCACTCTCTATTCACAGCCGTGGTTTGGCAAATACTATAACAGTTATTCCCTTTCAGTGTCGGTGCCTAGCGAAAATATTCATCACTAGTCACTTCCTCTTCTGGAAATAATTGTTAAATAGCAAGTGCGTGTTCTTGGAATAACTGTCAAATAACACTTTCTTCTTGTCGTTTACATCATAATGATATAGAAATGTAATCTGCGGTTTTCCTGGGTTTTTTTTTTTAAAGCAAGTACCACAGATTTATATCGTTACTTGAAGCTATACATATCGTTATACTTGTTGGGTTTGAAATTGCGATTTTGCATGTACACGTTTTGCCGTTGTTTTAGTTCAGTACCTGAAGGTCCCTTTCGGATTATCTTAAATAAATCGGCGCAAAAGTTCAATGTTTCGCACTTCAAAGGGTCAAATATTCATATAGCCTGAAAATCAAACGTCCTACTCGACCTCGAAAATTTCTCCCCGTTTGAGAGACGCCTGAATAAGTTTGCCGTAAATTTCGTCCAGAGACGTCACTGCGCTACTGAACTCTTCGTTGAGAACTTCAGTGTTACTGTTAGTCAAAACGATAATTTGTAAGATATATGTTGTTACAAAAGAAAAGGGATTGTTAATTGGTGTTTACATGATAGCAGTATGAGTTCGTTCCGGAATGAAGTATAGTTTTCTGCTCACCAGTCGTGAGAAAACAACGCGGATCGAAATTAACCAATCGAATCACTCATTTTTGAATTGGAATGAACTCCTACCTGCTTTGCAGGATGCTGGTACATTAGATTTCAATCTGGAACGAAAATTTCGATCCGGTACAGATACCGGGATGAACTCCCGGTCTGGACTGAGTCGTTCTGGAATACATTTTCAGCAAAAGAGTAATTATAAAATTGGGATGAAGTCGTACAGGAATATATGAAACTCGATCCGGTATCATAATTTTTAGTACAATCTTTGAAAGTAAAAAAACTTGCAGGCAAACCAATCTTCCACCCTCAGCCTACCTCTACTATGTAGACAGTTGAAAGTGCTCAATGCACGGACTTTTGTGCTGGTTTGTAGTCCCGTACGCTAAAGCGTTTTTGGAATCTGTGGGCGCAGATAGCCCCGGGTACGACACCCGGGGGGCGGGGTACTTCCATATATCGGCTATACGGGCATGTGCCGCTGTGAAGGGTATGGTTTTGAGCCATTTACTCTAGGAAAGGGTCTAGTAATCACAGAAGATTGGTCTGGTAAAGGGTATCATTTATCAGAGAATTG